>CAUYRT010047135.1:0-12205 GCA_963574885.1 Lepilemur ruficaudatus
AGGTCAGGAGTTCGAAACCAGCCTGAGCAAGAGCGAGACCCCATCTCTACTAAAAATAGAAAGAAATTAATTGGCCAACTAAAAATATATAGAAAAAATATGCCTGTAGTCCCAGCTACTCGGGAGGCTGAGGCAGGAGGATCACCTGAGCCCAAGAGTTTGAGGTTGCTGTGAGCTAGGCTGAAGCCACGGCACTCTAGCCTGGGCAACAGAGTGAGACTCTGTCTCAAAAGAAAAAAAAAAAAAGAAAAGAAAAAGAAAAAAAAGTGCTGACTAGACCCACCTATTGGGGACAGGTAGCTTTTGCATCTCATGATTGCTTCCTCTTTCCCCTGTGCTCCGAGGTAGTGTGACCCGTGGTGACCATCCCCTCTGATCTTCCTGCAGGAGGCTACGATGGTCACACATTCCTGGACAGCGTGGAATGTTATGACCCAGACACAGACACCTGGAGCGAGGTGACCCACATGACATCTGGCAGGAGTGGGGTGGGCGTTGCTGTCACCATGGAGCCCTGCCGGAAGCAGATCGACCAGCAGAACTGTACCTGTTGAACCGATTTTGTTTTTTTTCTTGGGTGGGGGGGAAGGAAACGGTCCAACAGAGAGTATTGTTGTTTTGGTACAAAAACAGGGACAAAAGAAAAGGCCCCAGTGCAAATACTCCTTATCCTCCAGGAAGGGAGGCTGGGATGCCTCAGTGTTACAATGACAGCTCAAAAGAAAAGGAAGGCCAGGACAGGAACCCAGAAGCCCCTTGGAGCAGTCCCAGGAATGTCCAAGACAGCCTGCCTGGGAAGGGGTGTGGGATGGGCAGACCCTGCACGAGAGAGGCCCCCACAGTGCTGGCCAGAAAATAGGCCTCAGTTACACACCGGCAGCCACCACTTCCCTTTGGGTTGAAAGCAGGTGCTGAGGTCAGGATGGTTTTTGTTCCTGGCAGCTTTGTGATTTATTCCTGGAGACCGGGAGGGGACCCAGTGAGGACTTAGGGGTTTCAGCCCCTCCAGAAATGTGGTTCCCGGGGATGGTCCTGTACATAGAAGCCACTGGATATCTCTGCCCTGGGCAGTTATTTTGTTGATAAGTAACCCTGTAACTTTCCAAGGAAAATAAAGAACAAACTAACTAGTGTCTTCCACCTGGGCTGTTAGCTGGAGATCTTAAACCTGGCAACAGAAAGGGCTCTTCTCCTCAAATGCAGTCCAGTCTTCATTTAGGGCTTGCCTTTCACACCAGTTTCTTATCTCTGCCCGGTGCATTTTGATATGTAGGGCATCTTTGTCCCTGTAGGCAAGCCACACAATTATCTCCCAGTTTCAGCTGCCTTGGAACACAGTGACCTAAGTCCTTGACATATCTCCTAGGACTCCTGAGGTCAATCTCATATGTACCATGCAGTTTATATTTCAAGGGAAATCATTTCCAACATGCCTTCCAAAATTAGTGAAAATCTCTCTGGCCATTTGTTATGTGCTATAATGACACAGACTAAACCTTTGTTTTATTTAGGTGTCTTGGTATTAGACAACCCCTTTAGGATGACAAAGGGGTTTCTCGGAAGTGAAGCTGCTTGGTGGCTATCTTGGGCAAGGGGTTCAACTGCCTGGTCCCTTCTGAACAATTTGTGTGGGGGTAGCATGTGGCCTGCCTCTGTTCTTCTACCAATCAACTATTTGTGCTGGGCTGGAGAAAAGACATATGACATATGGCCCCAACTCTTGGGGAATTCACAGGTTTTTCTGAGCAGCTTAGAGAGGAAACATTTTTTTCCCTTTTTGTTTTTTTTGAGACAGTGTCTCGCTCTGTTGCCTGGGCTAAAGTGCAGTGGCATCATCATAACTGATAGCTCACAGCAACCTCAAACTCTTGGGCTCAAGCAATCCTCCTGACTCAGCGTCCTGAGTAGCTGAGACCACAGGTGGGTGCCACAATGCCCCGCTAAGTTTTCTATTTTTAGTAGAGAAAGGGTCTCGCTCTTACTCAGGCTGGTCTGGAACTCCTGAGCTCAAGCGGTCCTCCCACCTTGGCCTCCTAGAGTGCAAGGATTACAGGTGCAAGCGTGCCAGGCCCTGAACTCCTTTTACAGGTAGAGAAGGCGAGGTCTAGAGAAGTGGCTTGCCCAAGGCCACAAGGCCAATAAGCAGTGAAGTTCAGATTCAACCTGTAGAGTCACCAAAGCAGTCATTCTCAGCCACAATGCACTGTACTGCCACATTTGGGAGAAGGAAATATTAAAGAGGTACCGTGGAGTCAGCGTGTATAGCAGTGAAAATTCCAGAAACAGTAACCTCATCTACAGCTGAGCAGATTTATGCATAATGTGGTGGCCAGAAGCCACACAGCCCGGCCTGGGGTGGTGTTTCCTTTCAAAAGGGGTAGTACTCTGGTCTTGAAGTCAGGTTTAGCTGATTCAATATATTAATAGCAGTTAGGGTATCAGTACTTAAGTGAATAGTTCCTTGTCTGCAAATAATGGTACTTGGATGCCTTCTGGGCATTAGGCCCTGTGGCAGCTGCTCCACCCACAAAGGTGAGTATTTACGCTGACATTCCAACTCCAGAAAAACAACGTTTTTTCAGTCCTTACTCTGCTAGGCATTGGGGCGATGGCAGTGAACTAGGCCACAGAACCTCGTGGAAATCACAGCTTAGCAGGAGGGAAGGGTGACCAACTCATCTGGGTTTGCCTGGGACTTTCCCAGTTTGAATACTGAAAGTCCAGCAGTCCGGGAACCCCTCCTCGGTCCCAGAGCGTTGGTCATACTGCAGGTAAGCCAGATGTTGAAGCAATAACTACCAACATGCCAACGTTTGCATTGGCATGCCAAAGTTTGCATTTTGAAGTCGATGACTCTGGGAGCCAGGTGGAAATGGCTTGGCTGGGAATGGGTGTGGGATTGGGAAGAGTAAATAAACGACATCTGCAGTTGTCCAGGTGAGAGATGATGGCGTTTAGATTGGGCAGGTGGCCATTGGCATGAAGTAGAATCTACACATGAAGAGATTGATGAGATATCCAGGTTGAAGAATCCAGAATGATCCTGGGTTTCAAGCTCGACCAGCCAACGGTAGAGAGGCTTGGAGGAGGCTGGAGTCAGAAGGGAAGTGATGACGGGTTGGGTTCTGGGTGTGTTAGGTTTGCAGCCTCAAGAAACAATTGTTTCAGGAAAGTTCTCAGAGGCATCCACTTAAGAACTGTTCGCTGCCAGCAGACAGCGGCTGCTTTGTGCCAGGCATGAAGTGGGCTGTTCAGACATAATGTGGACCAAGCATGATGCCATCCCTTTCTTGTGGAATTGGAGTTAATAAAATAATCACATAATTGTATGTCATTAACATGAAAGGTAAGCTCTCAAAGGGATAGGAGCTTGACCTAGGCTAGAGGCCCTGCAAAAGCATTCTTGAAGAAGGGGCTTACCTCACAGAAATCCAAAGGAACTGCATGTGAAGTGTAAGATTCTCAACAGGAAGCAACATAGCATGTGCAAAGGTCCTGTGGCACTGGGAGGCGCGTCTCAATGAAGCTCTGCAAGGGAGGAGGAACATGGTATGAACAGAGGCTGAACCACAATGTAGTCAGGGGCCAGACCATGCAAGTCCTGTGGGTCATGCTCATTTCTCTTTAACTATTAAGTATATAACTATTACTTTAAAAAGTTAGAACATTACAGATAAAGCTGAAATTTTACTATCTCTCCATCCCAGCCCTCTTTAATCTTAAAAAAAAAATGCTTTGCAGCAATGTTCTGTGTTCCTTTACATAAATGGCATAATGTTGGGTATATGCTGCAACTTGTTTTTCCCCCTCAGATCTTCTAGGTCTGTGGCCACATTCCTTTACCCAGTTACCCAATGTTCTGTTTTAGCTATCTCTTCCACTGTGGATAGATGTTTAGGTTGTTTCCATTTTCTTAGAAGTACAGGTAAGGCTACAACACACTTTTCTCCTCATGTCTCCTTCGGCACAAGTGTGTGTATTTCTCCAGGTGGATGCTAAGAGGTGCAGTTTACTAGATCAGGGGTAGGCACAGTTTTACTAGATGCTGACAGATCGCCCTGGAAAGTGGTTGTAACAAATATTCCAGCAGTTCTTTATACATTTAGACACAATCAAATGTATCATTCTTTTCCTTTGATGGTTCTTTGGTATCATATTTAAGAAAGACTTTTGGTTTTTGGCATTTTCTGCAGCTTCCTATCCAGTCGTTAATTGTCTCCCACCCATAAATTAATTTCCTTTTCCCCTAAGTTAACAACAGTTGTTTTTTTGTTGGTTCCGTTAGAACCAGGAATCCTGGCTGGGCGCCATGGCTCATGCCTGTAATCCTATCACTCTGGGAGGCCAAAGCCGGAGGATGGCTTGAGGTCAGGAGTTTGAGACCAGCCTGGGCAACATAGTTGACACCATCTCTGTGAAAACGTAGCAGAGTGTGGTGGCGGTCCACCTGTAGTCCCAGCTACTCTGGAGGCTGAGGCGGGAAGATCACTTGAGCCCAGGAATTGGAGGCTGCAGTGAGCTGTGATCGCACCACTGCACTCCAGCCTGGGTGACAGAGCAAGACCCTGTCTCTTAAAAAACAAAATCAAAACACCCCCCCCCCCCCGCCAAGAAAAAAAACAAGAATCCCGATGTGTGGAGTCATCAAGAAGTTTTTCAAAATATATTTTCTTGAAACATATTTAAGTTTTGTTTTTGCACTATTTTTAAATGTATCTGGAATTTGTTAGTGTGTATGGTATAAAGTAGGAATTTAACTTTTTAAGTAGTCATTTGTTGCACAACCATTTGTTTTCCAAAACATTTCTTGAATAATTCATTCTTTACCCAGTTTTCAACCCTATACCTATCATATAACAAATTCCCATTTATGCATGAGACTCTATTCTGTTTTTATTGACTTTCCAGTCTGTTTTATTGACCTAAATATCCATTTTTGTACCAATTTCATTGTTATAATTATTGCAGATTTATAATATGTCTTTCTATTTCTGAGACAGAGTCTTGCTCTGTTGGCCAGGCTAGAGTGCAGTGGCGTCATCATAGCTCACTGCAGCCTCAAACTCCTGGTCTCTCAAGGGATCCTCTCGCCTCAGCCACCCGGGTAGCTGGGACTACAGGCACTGCCCCCAGCCTTGTTCCTGTTTTTAAAATTAGCATTCTTCAAAACTTCTGAGCAAATGGTATTTCTTATAAATCAAATAAAACTGCACATATGTTCAGGAAGTTCCCTATTTAAGGAACTTAATGGTCCCTCCTGCGGGCCCCGGCTCTACATCTACAACGCAGGGCTGTAACTTTCATTTCATCACAGCACATTTTAAGCAGGAACACTGCAGACTACATATCCCAGGATCCTCTGGGGTTTACTGCAGACTACATATCCCAGGATCCTCTGGGGTTTAATCGGCTGATCAGACAACTGTGGTGGGAAAGTAGAAATTTCAGCTGCCTCTGCCTTCAATTGCTCTCAGCTTCAAGGTCAGGAAAAATTAATAACAACATTAGCTAAAAAGGTGGTGAGGTTTTTTTCCCCTCAAGTCTCAACTATCACATACGAGATCTCTTTCATTTCTACCCTACATCTTCCCCATTCTCAACCCACTTCACCCTGCCTGGCCACCTCTTGGTTCTTCTAAAGTAGTGTTAGACTCTTTCTGACCCAGGGCGTTGGCATATGCTGTCCTTTCTGTATAAGACACTCATGCCCCAGCTCTTTTTACAGCTTTATGGAGGTATAATTCACAGACAATAAACTGGACATATGTTACATGTACAGTTTGATGTCTTTTTTTTTTTTTTTTTTTTGATCCCACAAGTTCTCCCTTTATTGCCTGAGCTAGAGTGCAGTGGTATCATCATAGCTCACTGAAACCTGGAACCTCAAACTCCTGGGCTCAAGCAATGCTCCCACCTCAGTCTTCTGAGTAGCTGGGACTATCAAGCTCGCCGAGCACCACCAAGCTCGGCTCATTGTTTTGTCTTGTAGAGATGGGGTCTGTCTCCCAAAGTGCTAGGGTTACAGATGTGTGCCACTGGGCCCAGCCTGGATTATTTGTTAATGTGCAACCAGAAACTGTGACAAGTGCTCTAGAAAAAAAGTAGCTTATAGAAGTCATAAACAAGGTATTTGTTGGTTTTGTAGTCATAATTTATTCTTCTATTTCTTTAGCTGTTTAATTTCTATTTTAGGTTTTTGTTTTTTCCCAGCTTTATTGAGGTATAGTTGACAATTAAAAATTGTACAGAGGCTGCCCACAGTGGCTTATGCCTATAGTCCCAGGCACTTGGGGGACTGAGGCAGGAGGATCACTTGAGCCCAGGAGTTCAAGGTTGCAGTGAGCTATGATCCAGCCCCTGAACTTCAGCCTGGGCGACAGAAGTAGATCCTGTTTCTGGAGAAAAAAAAATTGTATAGAGGAGCTACTGCGTTGGTGAATAGATCAAGGTGCTGGAAGTGCAGTGCGCCTAGAGAGGGCATGGCAGCTCTGTACCTCGTGAACAAATATATCATAATTGTTTTCAGCGATTGAAAATTGTATATGTTTAAAGTGTATAAGTGGATGATTTGACATACATATACATGGTGAAATAGTCACAATTAAGCAAATAACACTTCCATCAGATCACACAGTTACCATTTTCTTTTTTTGGGTGAGAACATTTAAGATCTACCCCCTCAGCAAGTTTCAAGTATACAAAACAGGCCAGGCATGGTGGCTCATGCCTGTAATCTTACCACGCTGGGAGGCCGAGGTGGGAGGATCGCTTGAGCTCAGGAGTTTGAGACCAGCCTCAGCAAGAGCGAGACCCCGTCTCTACTAAAAAAAAATAGAAAAAAATTAATTGGCCAACTAAAATATATAGAAAAAATTAGCTGGGCATGGTGGCCATGACTGTTGTCCCAGCTACTCAGGAGGCTGAGGCAGGAGGATCGCTTGAGCACAGGAGTTTGAAGTTGCTGTGAGCTAGGCTGATGCCATCGCACTCACTCTAGCCTGGGCAACAGAGTGAGACTCTGTCTCAAAAAAAAAAAAAAGTATACAAAACCATGTTGTTTATTATATTCACATTGGTGTATGTGAGATCTCCAGAACTTTTTCATCTCATGTAACTGAAACTTTGTACCGCTTTGCCAACATCTCCTCATTTCCCCCTCCCCATGATTCTTCTATTTTTTTTTTCTTGTCGAGATGGGGTCTTGCTATGCTGCCCAGGCTGGTTTTGACTTGGCCTCTAGTAATTCTCCTGCCTCAGCCTCCTAAAGTGCTGGGATTCCAGACATGAGCCAGCACGGCACATGGCTATATTCTTATTCTGTCTTGTTCATTATTTTATTTCCACACACAGAGCACTGGATCACTATAGAAGCCTCACACATACTTAAAACGCTGAGCAGATGAATTCTCGGTCAAGATGACGGTGTAATAAATGTGTGTGTGGTTGAATGCAATTGTCCAGGTCTTCCAGATGCTTCTTCAAGGGTGTGTATTATGTCAGATCTTTGGGAGAGGGGAGCTACTCAGCCTGCTAGGATCTCAGTTCAACACAAGGACTCCCTTTTGATCTCCCTGTACCGTTGCCATCAGACCTCTTGGGACTTCATGGGAAAAAATGATGCCTCTTCCAGGCGACAACCGTGCATGTCCCCAATCACTCAGGAAGTACCTGCCTATGGCGACGTCAGGAATGGTGAGAAGCACCTGATCAATACCTAAGGGCAGTTTTGGATTCTTCCTGTGGCTTCTGCTTCAGGAGAAACAGCCCCGGTTCCTTAAGCGATTTCGCGTGTAACATGTGGGTCCCTTATCGGCTCGTGTCGTCTCCATCTCCCCTTCGACTCTGTAGGGGATGAGCTGAGTGTTGGATTCTCCTCTCCCCAAGGGACGGAGAGCGCAGGGGGCGACCGGGGCTTTCTCGTACCTGCGGGGACCACGCAAGCTCTTGCAGGGAAGGGGGGGCGCTGCCCTCAGGACGGAGCGGGTATGATAGGTCCCTTGGGGTGTCGGAAGAGCAATGACAGGAGACCCTCAGGAAACGGGGGGACGATGACAGGCTCCTCCTCGGGAGAGAGGAACGACTCTGGGGTCCCCTCAGGAAGGGATAACGACTTGGGGTTCCCCCCAGGAAGAGGGATGACGCCTGGGTCTCCCGCAGGAAAGGAGGACAATGTCAAGGCCCCATCAGGAAAGGGAGGGGACACCAGGGTCCCCTCAGGAAGGGCGGGGGACGCCAGAATCCCCCTCAGGAAGCGGGGACGACTCTGGGTCACTCTCAGGAAAAGGGGATGACGCCAGGGGTCCCCTTAGGAAAGGGGGGACTGACTCCAGGGTACTCTCAGGAAAGGAGGATGACGCTGGGGTCACTCTCACTTACCTCAGGGCCCGTCCCACCTGCTGCGGCCGGAGCACCTTAGGCGCCGCGGCGCCTCAGCTCCTTCCGCCGTCGGGTTCGACAGACGCGCCCATGCCCCTCATTGGCTGCTTTCTTCGCGGATGACAAGTACTCCAGCCAATCGTAGCGTGGGGAAAGACTCCCGCGCGACCTGGCCACGTCTTCTGCTCGTTCTGCGCGTGCGCGGGTGCCTGACCCTGCTGTCGGTCCCCAGCTGTCCTCCAGGGGGCGCTCGAGGGCTCGTGCCCTGCCTCTGCCTGTGACCCGTTTTATATTAATAATAATAGTACATACTTGATAGGGCTGTTGCGAGACTTATGTCCAATCATTTATGTAAAAAAAAAAACAAAAAAAAAAATAGCTCCCGGTAAACCTGAGCTATTGTTATTTGCATTTTCCAGCGAGGAGAACTGAGGCACAGAGAAGGCAAGTAACCTGTTCAGACTAGCCCAGCCATTAACTGGGCAAAGTCTGATCCAGAGTCCAGGCAAGCTGAATCTAGAGTCCGTGTGCTTATCCACCACGGTTTTGTGTCTCCCAGATAACAAATTTAGAATGTTTTTTTCTTTTCCCTGATTATAAAATAATTTATCCTGATTATAAAAGTAATACATGCTCATTGCAAATATGTTCAGGAGAAACCAAAGATTACAAAGTAGAAAACAAAGATCTCTTTTAATCCGACCACTGGAGACACTGTTAATATTTTGATGGGTGAGTGTCTTTT
Organism: Lepilemur ruficaudatus; assembly: GCA_963574885.1. Classification (NCBI taxonomy): domain Eukaryota; kingdom Metazoa; phylum Chordata; class Mammalia; order Primates; family Lepilemuridae; genus Lepilemur; species Lepilemur ruficaudatus. Next base: position 9,122 of record CAUYRT010047135.1, read on the forward strand.
TTTTTTTTTTTTAGGCAGAGTCTCACGCTGTCACTAGGCCTAGAGTGCATCGGGGTCATCATAGCTCACTGCAGCCTCAAACTCCTGGGCTTAAGTGATCCTCCTGCTCTCCCCTGTAGCTGGGACTACAAGGGAGAGCCGCCACACCGGGCTAATTTTTCTATTTTTTGTAGAGACAGAGTCTCACTGTGTTGCCCAGGCTGGTCTCAAACTCCTGGCCTCAAGTGATCCTCCCACCTTGGCCTCCCAAAGTGCTAGGATTACAGGTGGGAGCCACTGCACCCCACCCAGTTGTTAGGTTTTTGGTAAGTATTGTCAGAGCGTTCCTGGAAAGCTGAATGTTCCAGCTTCCACACCAATGAGCTGTGAAAGTGCTTTGTATACCCCAAAGATGGTCCATCTTCTAATTATTTACTAATAGATGAAAATGAATGAGTGTGTTATTTTGATTTGCACTTCCTTATGTTTTGATGTTGTTAAAGAGGAGGAAATATTCCCCACATCTCAAGGTTTCATGCACATGAAATGATAATATTATATAAAAGTATCGGGGTGACTATCATTGTGGAACAGGCACTGGGCTAAAGCAAGATCCTGGCCTCATTTCGCTGAATTTTCTCCACACTGTGTGATCTCATCCAGGTCCTCAGTTTCCTCATCTGCAAAACGGAGCTGACAATAGTGGGTATCACAAGAGCAGCGGGAGGGTCAATGATTTGACCCACCTAGAAAGTTCGGCACAGGTCAGGGCTCTCTAAAGGCTGGGAGAGGTGGAGTCATTTGTTCAAGACTACATAGCCTCCAAGTGGCTGATGTCAAGTTTATTTTTCTTCCTTCCTTTCCTTCCCCTTATTCCCCTTCTTTTGCTTCTTTTTTTTTAGAGATGGGGTCTTGCTAAGACCCCAGGCTGGTCTTGAACTCCTGGCCTCAAGCAATCCACCTGCCTTGGCCTCCCAAAGTGCTGGCATTACAAGCATGAGCCACCATGCCTGACCTTGCTGTCAACTTTAGAGAATAAACCGACTTCATTCCCTTCCCCAGGTCCCCCAGGCCTGTTCAGATTACAAGGCCCCACTGCCCTTGGTCACCTTTGCCTCAGGAAAGATTAACTCTCCACCTGGGGGAATTTTAAAGAGCCAGCTGGTGGTTACATACCACCCATACCCTTTGACCTGCCTTCTTAGTCTGTCACCATGTCCCAGTAAAGGTGGTGTTTGGGACATCACATCTGCCCTTTTATACTTGGGGAAACTGAGGCTTGGAGCAAGAAGTCTCACCCAGGGGCCTCCACCATCCCCTGCTGGCTGGGATTGGTGCTGTAGCCTCCTGACCTCCGGCCTAACACCCTTTCCCCGACTCTGCCTCCCTTGGAAACACCCTGGGGACCATGTCTATGTCTCCTCTTGGCTTCTTGCACAAAGTTCAGATTCCCTGAAAACTTCTACCTAGTTTCACAGCATTGCTTCTCCCCTCTGGGTCCGGGCTGGCCCCCACTCCCCTGGGCCGTGATATCTGCTGTGAATCTTTCAGCTACTGTCAAGCAGAACTCTTACTTGTGCAGCCTAAAATCCTTTCCATTAACTCTAGCTTCAGTTCCAGAACAGCACAGTGCAATAGAGTAGCCCCTGGCCACACGTGGCTACTCCATGGAGAGGAAAAATCAAAACTCCAGTCCTTCAGTTGCCCTGGCCACACTGCAACTGCTCAACGGCCACATGTGACTGGTAGCTAACTAGTCGGGTAGCACAGATATAGAACATTCTTAGCATCGTAGGGAGTTTCATAGGATAGCTCTACTCTAGAGCAACCCTGTCGGTCTGGGGTGTTGCTAGCCCCATTTTATAGATGAAACAGCTGAAGTTCAGAGACATCACCCCAATGTCACCCAGCTTGGGCTGAATTCAAACCCAGAGGCCCTGGAGAATGGAGACTAATGGCAAAGTAGGCAGGCCAACCTTTTCTCAGACTCAGGCAAGATGCGTTCGTTTTGTTTCATGACATGCATGTTATAAATGTATACATCTAGCCATGCCAGCGTGCCTGCAAGTGCTGTGTGTGTGTCCATGGGTATCTTGGTTTATTAAACCCCAGAGGCAGCCAGTATTCTAATCAAAGTCCACATCGCAAACATTTCCACTATCCAGATCTTTACCCAAAGCCAGAAGTTTTACACTAGAGCATAACGAGTGTCAGAAATGTTTTATTGGTGAAACCAGGGGCTTGTTAATTGGCCTAATAAACACTGGAAAGATGGGCTCCCATAGGTGGAATTAGCAGTATTCAAATATGTGGATTGGGCCAGGCATTGTGGCACACACCTATAGTCCCAGCTATCTAGAAAGCTGAGGTTGAAGGATTTGCTTCAGCCCAGGGAGTTCGAGACCAGCCTGGGCAATATAGCAAGATCCCATCTCTTAAAAAATAAAAATAAAGAACGTAACACTTAAACGTTTAAGTGTTTAACATGTATCAGCTCATTTAATCCTCGCCAAAAAACTTCCAAAAACCAAAACCCACCAAATATGTGGATTGGTTAAAATATCTGAGATTTATTTGCATACACAGATTAGAAAAACCGTGTGTAAGTCCTGAGTCATTTTGTGTCCAGCTGTTTGGAGGATTCAACTTGCCTGCTGCCCATAAAGCTTACAGGGTTGAAGGGACACAGAATCCTGCCTTTGAAATACTCATTTTCTTTCTTTCTTTCTTGTTTTTTTTTTTTGATGGGGCTGTTTCTCTTCTGTTTCTGAAGTAGGGTCACTAGAAGCTTGGGGATGAGTGGCTGAGTGAGGTGGGCCTGCCTATGTAAGGGAGACACAGCGTAGAGGGAATTCTGGACTTGCTTCCAGGCCTGGAGTCCAGGCTCAGCTCTCAGTCTCCCTCAGTGGGACTCAGCAAGTACTTTCACTTCTCTAGGTCTCAGTTTCCCCACTTTTAAATGAAGACACCATTACTACACTATATATCTCATATTATTAGTGGCATCAGGGGAGACTACATATTTAAAAGCTTGGAAAAGTTAAGTGTTTAGTGAATAGAAAACCCAGGAACCAGCAGGCGATGTAAACAGCAAGTCACGGGCTA
>CAUYRT010047138.1:0-35289 GCA_963574885.1 Lepilemur ruficaudatus
TGCTGTCATCCAAAGGGTATAAAACTAGGGGAGGAGGCTGGCTGAGGTGGCTCATGCCTGTAATCCTAGCACTCTGGGAGGCCGAGGCGGGTGGATCGTTTGAGCTCAGGACTTTGAGACCAGCCTGAGCAAGAGTGAGACTCTGTCTCTACTAAAAAAAAAAAATAGAAAGAAATTAGCTGGACAGCTAAAAATATATAGAAAAAATTAGCCAGGCATGGTGGTGCATGCCTGTAGTCCCAGCTACTCGGGAGGCTGAGGCAGGAGAATCTCTTGAGCCCAGGAGTTTGAGGTTGCTGTGAGCTAGGCTGACGCCACGGCACTCTAGCCCGGGCAACAGAGTGAGACTCTGTCTCAAAAAAAACAAAAAAAAACAAAACTAGGGGAGGAGCATGGAAGTTCCTTCCACTGAGCTGGCTTTGGCCTCTAACACAGCTGACAGAGTCTTTGGAAGGTTTCCTGAAGACTTCTGTGGACCCTGTCAGTACTGGGCTTGGAAATACATGGGCAGAGGCTAGGCTGAAGGGGTCACAAACCACCCTGTAAAAAACCAAAAACTCTTTTAAAACAGTCCATAAAGTGAAAAGTTGAAGAATTTCTGATATCACAATATAGAAAAAAGTCTTCAAAAGACTAGCTTTTTGATCTTCAAAAGGATCAGTGATATCTAGAAGAATTTCTTGGTATAAACTCCAAATAGAAAATGAAATTAATTTTCTGGTGGTTTAGAATAATCTTGAAAGTGTGAAGTCTATTGCGGATTAGCTTCTTTATCATTTCGCTGGTTTCTCTTAGATGGGAGAAGGGCAGGGAGTTAGGGGTAAGAGAGTTCCTAGAAGAAAGAAAGAAGCAAAATTTTAAACCCTGCAAAGGAGAAAGCTTCCCAGTCCCACTGCCAAGTTCTTGTGGCCATAAGTGACAATCAGGACCTGAGTGGTTTTTAGGACCCAGTCCTACTTGGTGATTGGTGGCTTCTTCAACTCATTTGTAAACTACTTTTAGGCATGAATTTATCTGGCTCCCTGGCTCCCAAAAAGCAGCTTCCCTGCCTCCAACTCTAGTCTGGCCCCAGAACTTCATCCATTCCCCCCTTCCTCGCCAACCCACTCATTTCCAGACAGCCTGGCCCTGCTCTTGTTTTCTAATCCTCTGCTGGCCCTCCCGGGTTCTGGCTGAGACACCTGTGACAGCAGAGAACAGAGCAGCAGAGAGAAGGGAGCGGGAAAGTACAGTGGAGAAGCAGGAGAAGTATGAAAACTCAGGAGGTGGGTGGAGGTTTTCCATCCAAGTTTAGGGTCCCTCCTCTCACCCAGCACCGCTGGCACTGCTAACAGCAAGGGGACACAAACGACCTGGCTGCTTTAGTTGGAGCCAAATACTTTACGATCTCCTATCTCCTCCTCATCAGCCTCTCCTCTGACTTTACTTCCTACAGTCCTGGTGTGGACACCTCTCTGGGGAGATGAGCTCCCGGAGTGCCTAGGGCCTCTGTCCAGAGCTCTCTCAGGCTCCATGCAAGGCATTCTTGGAACTGCCACCTCTATGGGCCCTGTTTATCCTCCCAGATCCTGTCTGCCAGCCCATCTGCTTATACTTCAGGCCCAGCTCAAGTATAAGGGCATCCTCACCCCTAGCAGGAACACCCTCCTTTACCTGAGCTCAATCCTCAGCAATCTCGGTCTCTTGATGGACGACCACCTTGGTCACTGACATGTCTGGGTGCTGCTCCTTCGCCTCCTTGATGGCTTGTACAAGGACCTACAAAAGACAGAAATAAAAACCCATCAGGCAAAAAGCAGCCTGGCTGGTGAAGGCCGGCAGGGATCATAGGACATCTGTCATATTTCTCTGATATCCTGACAAATTCAGTCCTGTCTGCAGAACCATGGCAGCATTTAGGCTAAGCCAAGCTGATAGATAATTACCTTGCCCACTCTGTCCTACACAGGCAGGCTCCCGGACTGCTAACACAGAGACAGGGAAGGTTAGAGCGGTCTTCAAGGAATCAGAGAGGGACTTCAGGGGTGACAGCTGCACCTACCTGGGTGGGTCTGAGAGGATTCACTCAAGAAGTGAATCTAGGGGACAAAACAAAATCTGTGTTCCACACAGGGTAACCAGGAAGTTCAGGACAGAAGAGGAAAGTAAAGAAGCATGCTACAAAGAGGACGAGATGTCTTTGGCTAAAGTAAAAGAAAGGAAAGAAGAGGGGGAAGGCCTATCACATGCCATGTGCTAGCCTAAGCACAGTACCTATTACTTTGTTACGGCTTCTAATCATGCTTTTCCTCATTCATTAGTAGCTCATCCATTCCCATATGCCACCTCACCTTAAAAGGTCTTAAGAGTTTTGCTATAAGTCCTATAGGTGCAGTAGGCATTTGAGTGGATCATTGTTTCCCTTCTACAAACTCTGGAGTAAGATAAGTAGTGGGAATAGTTAGGGGTACATAGGTGCATTTGTTCTATAAGACAAAGTGATCAGAGAACTCCAGAGGAAATGCTATTAAATAGTTATTTGTAATTAGAGGGTGAGCAGTTATTAAACTCAATGTCTTAAAGAATTTTATTTTTTTAATGTCAATGATTTTTTTTTTTATTTCAGCTACAGTACTTATTTAATCTTTACAACAACTCAATGAACTAGGATAGGATCATTATTTCCATTTGAGAGATGAGGAAACTGAAGTTCAGTGGTTAAATAAAGTGCTTATTATTTCATAGCTAGGAATTCATGCAAAAGGGTTTTCTAACTCAAGTCTAGCAGACTCTCCTCTTTATCACACTGTTTTTTTAATTTTAGACAGGGCCCCTGTTTGAGCATCTGGAGTTTTGATTACTGCAGAAAAGCTAAAAAGAGCAGAGGGAAAGTCAAAGGAGAGCAATGATAACACTCTCCTTGGGCTGTGAGTCTCTGAGCCTATAGGCCCTTCCATCAAAAAGGACCCCAGCTAGAACTGACCAGCTGACTGCTCACCCTGGCTCTTAAGAACCATCACTAGGAGGGACAAGGGAAGAAGGAAAATTCCTCTTCTGGTCTCTTGGCTCCATGCAAGGCATTCTTGGAACTGCCACCTCTATGGGCCCTGTTTATCCTCCCAGATCCTGTCTGCCAGCCCATCTGCTTATACTTCAGGCCCAGCTCAAGCCCTCCCCTTGGTGAGTCTCTATGGAAGCCTGCACCACACAGCTTCTCCTTCACGGTGTTTTTTTTGTTTTTGAGACAGAGTCTCACCCTGTTGCCTGGGCTAGAGTGCAGTAGCTAGAGTGACATTATCATAGCTCATTGCAACCTCAAACTCTTGGGCTCAAGCGATCCTCCTGTCTCAGCCTCCTGAGTAGCTAGGACTACAGGTGTGCACTACCAGATTCGGCTAATTTTTTCTATTTCTAGTAGAGACAGGGTCTCGCTCTTGCTCAGGCTGGTCTTGAACTCCTGAGCTCAAGGAATCCTCCTGCCTTTGGCTCCAGAGTGCTAGGATTATAGGCATGACGCACCATGCCCGAGCCACAGTCCTTCTTAAAGTGCCTCCCTCCCCAGGCAGAGTTCACCATATCTTATCCCTTCCATGTACCCTCAGTACCTAGAAGAACTGAAGGACACTGGAGAATCTCTCTGAGCTATCAAGTGTGTTTGTCCTTTTGTCACAACAACCCAGGAAGAAACCTGTAACCATCTTTATTTTACAGATGGTAAAACTAGAGTTCAGAGAAGTCATATAAGTTGCTCAAGGGCACACAACCTGCAAGTCGCAGAGTCAGGATTTGACTCAAGTCTGTCTCACTCCAAACACCAAACCCCTTCCATCCCATTGCTTTTGCTGTCTAGTGCAAATGGAGTACACAGCAGGGGCTCAGATCACTCCAGACTGGACAGGAGGGTGCAGGCTCATAATGCAGCAGGACCCACTGAGCCGGGCAAACAGGCTGTGAGGTCTCCCACTTGGGCTTTGCAGTCTTGTTTCTGGGACCCTGAACCCAGTGTTCTCAGCTGTAAGTCTTAACCCTGATACCAAGGGAACCGTCAGCACTGCAGCTCAGTTTTTCTTTTTTAAAAGACACTCAGCATAGCAGCATAAAGGCCACAGAATTACTGCTCTAGCAATCCTGTCAATGATTCCAGAAGCATTTGCATGCAATCTCCTCCACCCCCTCTTCTCTGCAGCTTTACTGTTCTAACCTCACCCAGCAGAGAATTGGGAACATTAATCCTGACCTTATTATTTGCTAATTGCTTGTAGCACACAATTAGCACCTAATTAACATAAAAACATAGAATTTTAACACTCAGAAGGGCCCAGAAATTATCTAGATCAACCCACCCTCTTTTAGGAGAGGAAAAAAATCAGAGGTAAAGTGATTTGCCCAAGGTCACACAGCAAGTTAGTGACAGATCTAGGACGGAAAGCAAGTTCAAGTCTCCTGGACTTGTCCATCACACCATGCTGCCCCTTGCTGTCTCCCCAGCTATTAAAGCCCGCTGAGGTAGGGATCACACCTTCCCTTCGTTTTGATATCTTCTAGCACACATTTAGGCACACTATACTTGCCCAGTAGCAACAGCTCCATTTACTGTGGTAAATGGCCCACCATGTGCCACAGGCCACACACCCTATATCTTACTTGATCCTCACAACAACCTCAAGAGGAATATACTATCATCCCCTTGTTATGGGTGAAGAAATGGAGGCCCAAAGAGTTAAGAGCTAGAATAATAGTAAGACTCAGCATTTGAACTCAAGGCTTTGAGTCCAATGCCCATGTTCTTTCCATTACACTTCCTGGCTTCCTCAGTCTGTGGCCCCCAACCCACAGGCCTCAGTATTTTCATTCCCTTTGTTCTTCTCTCACGTAAGAGCTGGAGTGGCTGAAGAGGCGTTTTGGAAATGAAGATGGCAGAGGTATCCTTGGCAAGCTCCTGTATCCGTCAGTCTTCCTGCCCAGGGATCCCTCCCATGCCCACAATCTTCTCAGCATTCCCACCTGGTCATGGTCAATATTGGCATCTCCTGTGATCACAATTCTCTTCTCAATCCGAGTCTCTGAAATCCCACCTTTCACAGTCTGGAACCAAAGAGTGGAGGTCATATGAGATCAGCAATGTAACAAAAAAGAAAAAAGAACAGCAAAGATTATTCTGAAAGCTCCACTCCAAATTTTAACTTGTTGCTGGGTACTGAATAGGACAGCTTTCTTACCCACATGTCCAAAATCTTGGCTAGACATAAAATTCCCTTGGATTGCTAACGTCTTTATAAAGATAAACAGAAAGTCACAGTTCTCTATTCATTTACTTTCTCTTTTTCCTCCCTCCCAAACACCACCGAAATTCAGCAAGTAAACAAAATAGGTGTTTCCCTGCTTATCTCCTATATATTTTTATTTGATCATTTTCAGGAGGACAAAAAATCAGAAGACTATGAATAAATATGTCACATAGCCTGAAATTGGGCTCTTGTATTTTAAAGCATTTTTCATATTATTGCTTTCAAAAGATTCTCAAATAATCTCCTGAGGGTGGGTAGGTTTCGCTTCCTGACAGATGAGGAAAACCAAGGTCTAGACACATTAAGTAGCTAGCTTGCAGTCATCTGTGTGTTGATGACAGAGCTTGGTCAAGAACCTAGATTTCTTACCTATAAAAAAATGCATTTTCCTCTCGTGTTACAGCAAACATGGATTGCCTCTGATTTTCTGAGGGTAGTTCCAATATTAGATATTTAATCCCTCTTGCTTCCCATAAACTATATTCTAATAATTCTAATATTTCAGCATCCAAACTATAGTTCCCATGGCCTTGACCCTGGACATGACATAAAACTTCTCTGTCAGACCCAGAGTTCTGATTTTTGGCTTGGAAGATATAGTTGCATAGTAACAACAATATCTGCCCTTAAGCTTACTTTTTAAATTTACTGTCACAGCCACATAGGGGACTCACTGGCCAGAGAGACAGGCAGATGTGTAAAGAGAAGAACCACACGTGACTTTATGAGACTATGAGGTAGGCAGGGATACTCTCAGGCTCTCCCTTCATTTATTGCTGGGGAAAGCAGTAGGGATTTTCCATCTGGGACTGAGATTAATTTGGTTTAGTACAGACGCAGCTGAAAACCTTTATTTATGGACTGGGGTCCCTCTTGCAGAGAGGTGGCAGCAAGGACAACATGCCACTGCATTCCATAAGGAGGTTCTAGCTGGTCTGTTACCTTGGTAATCTGAGTTGTGGTGGTGCTGCTTGTGGTCTCAGATGTGATGGTCTGAGCTGTCAGCAAAACTCCTGGGTCCAAGTCCCCATTGCTGTCGTCAGTCTGCAGAAGAAAGCACAGCTTGTCATCATGCCCCTCAGGAAGCCTTGTGGGCAAATGTTGCAGGCTGCAGGTTGCTCTTCAGCTGTACGTTCTGATGCAAAAATCTTTCCCTTATGGTGACCTCTTAATAAGTAAATCTCCTGGAAACATAGCTCCTTCTAAATAAGTTGGATGGGTAGTTTCCTTAGTATTAGGTCAGTGACAAGAGAGAGATCAGAAAGAGGCAGGAATATAGCCACAGGTTCAATAAGAATGACAATTAGCTACACACATGTACAGCATTTTATAGTTCACAAATGCCTTTCAAAACTTTACTGATGCTCATAAGAGCCCTATGAAAGGGCAGAGATTTATTAGCACCTCTGTTAAGAAAACACGGGCTTAGAAAGGTGAATGATTAGCCCAAGGACTAAAAACTAGTAAATGGCCGTTGCACTTTCTATGATCTGTCGTTTACACACCATCCACAGCAGGAAAGGTATAAACTCTTGGTTGCTAAGGCATGGGTAGGCTCTGAATCCTAGGGCAGAATTTTCTAGAAAGAACTGGATAAGGTCCTTACTAGGGCTCAAGGGGCTAAGGAATCTCAGGCTATCTTCTTTAAAGGTTGATGTAAGACACTGATACAAACGAGGTAGAAATATGTTCTTTTAAGGGAAAGGGGGAGGAAATATGCGAAATGTCTTAATGATATTTTTGATAACAAAACTATTATTGAAAGGGATCCTTCATATTAGGAGGGGTTTTAACGTATTTAAAATGCCAGGCCACCCAACTAATCTATACACAGAACAAGGGCTGGGACTACTTGTTTCTCCAGAGCTCACTATGTGACCAAAACAACATATTCTGACCACACCGAGAAACAACATTAGCAAAAAGGAAGAGAGATGGTTGGCAGGGGCCAAACACAGCCTGGCGAACAGTTGTCAGTAATCATTTGGGCTGTTAGTATACTTAGAACTACTGACAGCCCCACCACCAAGACGGAAACAAACTGGACTAGGGGGACGGAGTCTGCCTATTGCAACGTGCTTTTCAGGTAACAATGACCTATTATACGGTATCTGGTACTGGTATGTACACTGTCTCAGAGGGGCATTTAGAGAATTGCAATATTTTCATAAAAAACTCTTCAGCAAAAAAAGTGTTAGGTTACTATCTTTCTCTGCCTCTTTATGTAAAGTCATTTGTATTATAAACAGAGGCCTCCAATATTTTTATGAACAGGAACACATTTCACTGAGCCCAAACTGTGAGGTATTAGGGGGCAGGGCAGAAGGAGGAGAAGGGTAGTATTAGGAAGGAACAGAGTCCTTGGCTGGGTTCCCCACCAACCAAAGAGAGGGAACATGATTGTGCTACTTAAGTCTTGTACACACGCTGCCATCACACCAGGTATTTTGTTAGCTACTTCACTAAAATTTTCTTCAGTCAATACCACTTATCTACCTTAGATTCGGACTCAACTAATATTTACTGCACTTCTTACTATGTGCCAAGCACAAAATTCAACTGTTACCTCAATTATGCCTCTCAATATCTGAGGTAGGTCCTTATCATTATACTCACTGTACAGTTAAAAAAACAGAGATCCAGAGAGGTGAAATAATTTGTTCAATGTTCTGTAGCTAACAGGTGTTTGAACTAGGACTTAGGGCAAGAAACTTCTTGTTTGAAGACTGGGGTTTAGATCCCAGCTCAGTAACCTGTGGGAACTTGGGCAAGTCATTCTGCTTCTCTGAGCTTTAGTTTTCTCATTTATAAAACGCAAAACTGTAATATGTGCTCCACCTACACTGTAGCACTATCCTGAAGATAAAAAGAAACCATAGAAATAAAAGTACTTTATACATTGTTACAAGAATGTAAGTTTGCATGCCAGGAGGGCTAACCCGTTCTGAAGAGCTCCTCCCCTATAAACCTGTGTCTGTCTCTCTCCACCTCCACGCGCTTCACTCCCTCTACTCCCCTTTCTGTCTCTGAAGGAAGTGGAAGATGGAGGAGACACTGCTATGGTTTCCTACTTAGACTCTTTCCACATGCGGCCTCTTTCCTTTAATCCTCTAACCAATGTTTCCTCAAAATGGTACTGTCACTTTGAGGCTGCCTACAAAGTTAAACATCCATTTATCCTATGACCCAGCAATTGCACTCATGGGTGTTTACCCAAAACAAGTGAAATATCCACAAAAAGATTTGTACATGAATGTTCATAGCAGCTTTATTAATATTTTCCCTAAACTGGAATCAATCCAATTGTCCATCAACAAATGAAAGGATGAACAAATTGTGGTATAGTCACACAATAGAATGCTATTCTGTAATAAAAAGGAGTGAATTACTGATTCACATAATATGGGTGAATCTAAAAAACATGTTCAGAAAGAAGCCAGACACAAAAATATATTACTGTATACTTCCATTTATGTGAAGTCCAAAAACAGGCAAAACTAAGCTGTAGTGATAGAAATCAGAGCAGTGGCTGCCTAGAGGGGTAGAAACTAAATGCAAAAGGCTATGAAGGAAGTTTCAGGAGTAATGGAAATGTTCGGTATCTTAATTGTGTTTTGGTTACACAGGTGTAGACATTTGTCAAAGCCAATCCAATTGAACACTTAAATCTGTGCATTTCCCTGTATGTAAACTTTACTTCAGACATACACATATACACAAATAAAAAACCCCTACTCTATAGGTGGAGTGGAGTTCATGCCCTATAATCCCAGGGCTTTGGGAGGCTGAGGCAGGACTGCTTGAGGCCAGGAGTTTGAGACAGCCTGGGCAACACAGGGAGACAATTTTTTTTTTTTTTAAATTATTTGAGCGTGGTAACATGTGCCCGTGGTCCCAGGAGAGTGAGGCGGGAGAACTACTTGAACCCTGGAGTTCAAGGCTGCAGTAAGCTATGATCACACCACTGAACTCCAGCCTACGTGGCAGAATGAGACCTTGTCTCTAAAAAAATAAAAATAAACTCTACTCTGGCTCCCTCCCCATCTCCTCTCACCATGTTTCCCAAAGTGCAGGGATTGTAAATGAATAAAAAACTGGTACTTGGGCTTACTTGTCAGGTAATACAATAAAAACAAAAGCACAAACAGTTCTAGTAAATAAATAACAACAATCACAAATAAATGTCTAGTGCTTATTCTTACTATGTGCCAGGCACTTTGGAAACATTTTATGTACATTAATTCATTTATTCTTCACAAGAACCTTATGAGGTAGAACTATGTAGCCACACTTTACAAATGAGGAAACTGAGGCACAGAACCATTTAGTAACTTGACTGCACACTAGTAGGTTATGGAGCAAGTACGAACCTAGGAAATCTGACTCTAAAGTCAACACTCTTCCCTACCATCTAGGATCAATCATAAAAAGCAATCTGTGTTTTGGCTATCTTAAGCCTGGTTAAAATGAAATAAAGACAGATGTTTAACAATTTAATATAGTAATAGCTACCATGTGCCAGGCAAATACTATCCTCATTTCAATAACTCTATAAAAATATTTTTCAGAAGAGAATCTAATGCTCAAAAAGGTTAAATGCCTTGCACAAGGTCACAAAATTAGCAAGGGTTGTAATTAAGATCCAAGTCTAACTCCAAAGCCTGTGTGCTTTGTCTAGCACATCATGCTACCTTTTTGCTTCTCTTACATGTTAGGATATTTTTAAATCACTGCTCCATTTTCCCTTTTTTGTAGGGGTCACACACAAACCACACGGGCTTCTCTGGGCAGTGTGGCTCTAACTTTTCTTTTCTTTTTTTTTTTTGAGACAAAGTCTCACTCTGTTGCCTGGGCTAGAATGCTGTGGCGTCAGCCTAGCTCACAGCAACCTCAAACTCTTGGGCTCAAGTGATCCTCCTGCCTCAGCCTCCCAAGTAGCTGAGACTACAGGCATGCACCACCATGCCCGGCTAATTTTTTCTATATATATTTTTAGTTGGCCAATTAATTTCTTTCTATTATACTAGAGACGGGGTCTCACTCTTGCTCAGGCTGGTTTTGAACTCCTGACCTTGAGCGATCTGCCTGCCTCGGCCTCCCAGAGGGCTAGGATTATAGGCGTGAGCTACCATGCCCAGCTTGTACATGCTTTTTAACTGCCAACCTACACTGTTTCCTAAATGGAGACAACAATCACCTAGCTCACAGTGATGTGAAGATTAACTGAAAGGAGTTATGTGAAAGCACCCTGCCCAAGCTTCACATGGCTGCCTCCTTCCTATCATTCAGGCCTCAGCCAAAATGTTACCTCCTCACAGAGGAATTCCCTGACTATCCTAGCCCCCAAGTAGCAACCTTTCATTAATCCCATATTGTCTAACTATTTACCCCATTTCAGTTTCTTCAGCATTAGCACTCTCTGAAATTTATTTATACATTTATTTATGGGTTTTATTGCCTGTCTCTCCTTACTAGAATGTAAGTTCCATAGAGTAGGGACTGTGTCTATCTTGTACACTGTTTTGGCTTAATATGTAAATGCTCAATAAATATTTGTTGCAGGAATGAATTAACAGCTCATTTTATAGAAGGAATAGATTTTCTTACCTTTGGTTTCTGTGAATTAAAAAAAGAAAAATAATTCAACATAAATCAACTCTAGCCCATTCAGATTACCAAAAATGAAAGAGAAATTTTACTAACGATAGAATGTAAAAAAATTTTCAATACTTAAATCCTCATAACAACACCATGAGGTAGATACTAACATGGGTAGGGGAGATCAAGGCTCTGAGTTAGTAAATGGAAGAACCAGGACCTGAACTCAGGTTTTTTTTGACCCAAAACCCATGTTTTTAACCATTACATTAGACTGCTTTCCCCACGTGAATTGAGTGGATATACGCAATCAGATCCAAGACAATTTTGCTTTTAATAGTTTGGGACATCTCTTCTAAAAAGAACTGCCCCAGAAAAACCTGGCATTATTTGCAGCAAATGATTAGAAACGCTGTGAAGAAAGGTTATTTATTGTGTTTACTTTAGTCTTTGGCTCTGAAGAATCAAACCATGTCCTACCTGGGCAGCCTCGTAAGTGATGGTCTTGGTCTCAGTGTGGACGATAGGAACATCCTTGGTTGGGATTTCACTTTTCCCAGCATTGGCAGTATCTGAGATGGTGACAGTTTGAGTCTTCACCAGGGGAGGCTGTGAAGCAGTAAAGAAACAGTTACCAGAGTCCTTCTGAAGGCAGTGGAGAAGTAATCTTCTGACATTGATCTGATCAAAGTGTAGCTTTAATCAAGCAAAGGGCTAGCTCAATCTCCAAAGGTGCCCAAGACTTGGACACTATTCCAAAGTAGCCCTGACAAGGCGTCAAATCATGAGGGATATTAAAAAGCAGCATTAATATAATCACTTTCATAAGCTTAATGGAAAGCTATAAGATCAGAGAGTTACGACTGGTGATATAAAACATTTCAAACTGACCTTCAGAATTTGAATATAAAATTATTTGCCAAATAGCAATCACTTTTATTTGTCCTTGTGACTGTACCATTATAATTAAGAAAATCAGCCACATTTCCTCCACTAAGTACAAATGGTACATGAAACAGCAATGGCACTGGAATGCATTACCCTGGAATTCATTAACTTCTTTCAAATCAATGTCAGACATTCACTTTGGAGTTACTGAGAAGAAACAGTATTTAGAAAATTGGAAAGAAAAAAATCAGTTCTACCACCACCTGGTGATTAACCTCAGAATTTCAGAAGAATGAGCATCAGTGGACTATCAAAGGCCTTTTTGTCCATCTGCTCACCTTCCCCAAGACTATAAATCACCTAAAACTACATTTGATGTGATAAGGTTAAGTAGCCATTCACCTTAGCATAGGAAATTAGTGCCTATGATCCTGGAAGCCCCTGTGAGTGGAGTCAGTGGGAGTGGTGGGCTGCATCATGTGGCTGCAGTATATAAATTATTATTGGGGACCTGAGATCTCATTTAAAAATCAGTTGCCCCTTTAATTAAGAGTATTTGAATTTTTTGAGCATGATCTCAGAACACTAGAGGTTTCTCACCAAAGAAGTCTCCAAAATTCACCTCCTTCCATAGCTCACACTTGAGCAAGGAAGAGATGAACATACTTATGCCAGCTTCCTAAAGACAAGCAGCTGGAGTTCACTCCTAGGAGTCTTGTTGAGTCATCAGGGGAGAAAGCATTTCCAGCCATGGAATTAATTCCTCTGAATGAACTTCTTTGTAGCAATCATAGGCTTTAGTTTTACTCTGTGATTTTGAATAAAGCAGAGAGCCCACTACCCTCACCACACCACTACCACCTCCTCCACGGGACAGATTCTGGCCCTCTGCCAAAAAGAGTCATTAGACCTGCATCATCAAATCAGTTACTACCTGGAAACTTCGAATGAGGGTGGGGAACTGGTTACCCACACGAGAATCAAGAAATGATCCATTTTGTTTTCCAAGTAGCTCTCCTGGTTCTTCACTATTCTCTGACTTTTTTTCACCAAGGTGCAGCTGACAGGAAGCTGGTGTTACTGAGGACTTTAAGGCACGGGCCTGTGCCTCCACTCCTATACATTCCCCATTTGGGCCTCTTGGCATCTCCTTAATATCAAGAGAGCCAGCTGCCCCCTGTTCCTTCTCTTCTGTCTCCTTGCTGCTTATGGAGACGGAGTCAAAGGCAAAGCTTTGTGGCAACTCCGACAGGGTGGGCATCTGGCTCTTACTAGGAATTACTGATTGCTTGGGGCCCTCCCATTCAGAGTCTGGATTAGTAGATGGCCCCTTTGTCACGACAGCCACCTCCTCTGTGCGAATGCCATTTATACTCTACAAATGAATGAACACATACAAAAGCAAGAAGATTAGGAATAAGTGGGGAAATATAGTGAACTCTAAGAATCAGTATGATTTTTAAGAAACTTCAAACATATTAATACTAATATAAACCAAGAATCTTAGCTGCTAAGGTGGTTAAAAGGAAGAACTGCTCTTTACTACACATAGTAGAAGCTTAAGCAATTCCAACTTCATTTTGGTCATATTTCTATAACATAGTTAATCTGAGAAATAATTTCAATGCACCTCACACAGTACTCAGCACTTTGTAATCCTATGGTCTTCCTTGTAGATCATACTCTGTTCCTACTTAAAGGAGTTACTTTGCCATTTCTAAATACCTAATTTATCACTATGCACAGGATACAAGGCAATTTATGAGTCAATCAAAACATATTCTTGAGGAGCCTGATAAGGTTGAAAAATGTTTACTGTCTCCAAGCCATCTGTATCCTCATACTAGGCCCTCAGGGAGAACCTAAAATCTAGACTAGTTGCCAGGGAGATAGAAATTGAGTACATCCAGCATAAACCTACTCCAATTATTGTCATGGCATCAAAAATATCAAACATAGTGAAATGTTTCTTTGTAAACAGAATAAAAATGACCCAGCAGCTGAGATATATTTCTTCACAGATGAATGACACACCACCTCCAGCCTCCAAAGAAATAAATCCTGGAAACAGAGAGAGTTCCCTCCTGGGCTAAATGCCTCACACTACAGGAAAAATAGTTCTACAACAAGTACAGTCAGCACTCCATAGCTATGGGATTCCTCACTGTGGATTCAACCAACTATGGATCAAAAATATTCAGGCTGGGGCCGGGCGTGGTGGCTCACACCTGTAATCCTAGCACTCTGGGAGGCCGAGGCGGGCGGATGGCTCAAGGTCAGGAGTTCAAAACCAGCCTGAGCAAGAGCGAGACCCCGTCTCTACTAATAATAGAAAGAAATTAATTGGCCAACTAAACATATATAGAAAAAATAGCCGGGCATGGTGGCACATGCCTGTAGTCCCAGCTACTTGGGAGGCTGAGGCAGAAGGATCGCTTCAGCCCAGGAGTTTGAGGTTGCTGTGAGCTAGGCTAATCCCCCGCCACCCTACCCCGGCAAAAAAAGTGACACTCTGTCACAAAAAAAAAAAAAAAAAAAAAAAAAAACCCTCACTGGGTTATTGGATAATCACTTTTCCTCGACTTGTCTATTGCCAGTGCGTTTCAGCAGACCGTCAGAAGGCAGACGGGAAGCTTTCCCTTCGCCCCTGCTGCCTGCCTTTTTAAATCCCACTTTTGCCACCTTGGGCAAATTATTTAACTTTTCTGGGCCTCAATTTCCTCACCTGTAAAACTGAATGTCCTAGGGTTGTCATAAGGGTTAAATGACTTAAGCGCTTGGCACGTAGGAAGCATTCACTAAGTGTTAGCTAGTATGATCACTTTATTTCTGTTATTATTCCCCACCTCTAAGTCTCTCGGAGGGGTAGGCAGCTCTCTGCCAGTCTTCCTGGCCCCAGTTAGTCACCGTCCTTCGGTCTCACTTAGAGTCCTTATGCTGCAATCTAGGTCACCCTCCCCGCAAGACGCACACACACGGACACACAGGTCAGCAGGGCCTCAGACACAGAAAAATTTTAATTCTGCTGCGGCGGAGGGTCCCAGCTCCGGTAAGGAGGGGGATTTGGTTTTGGATTTTTTTCATGTGGGGATTTATTTGGGGTACAAGGAAGGAAGAGAGGAGAGTCTGGTCCTTCCAGTGGGACCTGCCCGGGAGAATGGGTAGTGGGGCGAAGAAACAGGGAGACTGGACAAAATAAGGGACAGGGACGGCAGAGGGACAAGAGACGACAGGACAGAGAAAGGAGAGACAATTAAGGAAGAACAGAGACGCAAGACAGACGACAGAGGGCAGAAAAGAGACAAACGAGGAGGACAGAGAAAGGGGGACCCCAAGCCAGACCCGACGGGACCAGGGCTGTTAGTGGAGTGGGGGGAGGGGCTTTGGAGGCCGCCGCGGGACAGAATAGGATCTAGTCCAGCCAGATACAAGAAATAGGCCCCTCGCCCCTGCCCCGGGTGCCGGGCTGGAGGAGGGGGCTCGTGTCTCAGTGCTGCAGTATCGGGGGGCCCTGCCCCTCCCCGCGCTTCGCTGTGTAAGGCACCGGCTCCAGCGAGGTCCGCGAGCGCGCGGGGGGAGGGGCAGGAAGGGAGTGAGGAGTCCGTGGGGTAGGGGAGGCCGGCGACCCGCCCCAACCCCGCTGGGCGCGGGGGCGTGGCCCGGCCGCAGCCTGCGGCAGCCCCGCCCCTGCCCAGGAAGGGGTCCGGCGGGAGAGGCACGCGTCTACCCTGCAGTCAGAAGTCTCCGCGCTGCACTCTCTCCCGCGTCCCGCCCCGGCGTCCGCGCGGCTGGGCGTCTGTCCGCGGCACCCAGGCGTCCCGGCGCCCGCCCGCCGCTCACACGGTACTCTCCAGCATCCACTCGGTGCTGGTAAAGGCCAGGCGCGCCCGTGCAGAGCTCAACCCCAGGTCTCCATCCTCCCCGGCCGCGCCCCCTCCAGCCCCGTCCAGGTGCGGCGTGGACCGGTGGCGCTTTGTCCGCCGGGCGCGGCGCGGGTAACTGTGGCTCTGGAAGAGCGCCCCGTAGTCCCCGTCGAACGAATAGCGCTGCTGCGGCCTCGGCCGGGCCGGGGCCGCCCCAGGAACCAGAGCTAGAGTCGGAGGCGCCGAAGCTGGCGGCCCCAGGGCCCCGGAACGGCTCCTTCGAGGGCCCAGGGCGGCCCGAGACTCCTCCCCGGAAGTTTCTTCGGATGGCAGCAGGCACAACGAGGTGGCCGAGCCGCCCAGAGAGCGTCTGAGGACCGCCTCCGGCTCCGCGGAAGCTACCTCGGCCGCCGTGGCTTTCGCCTCGACGGCGACGGTGGAAGCAGCCGCGGCCTCCACCTCGCGCAGCGAGTCGTAGCGATCTTGCGCCGGCAGGGTCGGGGCCGGCGCCGCGCCCGCGCCGTTGGTCTGCGAGCACACATGGCTGACCCGCGGGGGAGACTTGGAGGCGCCCTTGGCGCGGCGGCCATCCCCGTCGCCGTACACCTTGTAGCGGATCATGAGCAGAACGATGAAGACGAGGACCGAAGCGACGATGACCCCTCCGATGGCGATGATCATGGTGCCGCCCAAGAAATGGGCCCGCAGCGGGCGGCAGGGCGCGGGATCCCCAGCCGTGGTGAACTGCACGCAGCCCACGACTCTCGTGGCCGGCAGCGCGGTGGCCCCGTCGTCGTAGACCGCCAGCACGCACAGGTCGTAGGCGCGGCCCGCCGCCAGATCGTTCACCAGGAAGGTCTGGCTGGTGGACGGGATCATCCTGCAGGAGGGAGCGGGATCAGGCCGGAGTTAGCCCCGCTCTGGACCACGCCCCTTCGCTTTAGGCCCTACCCGTGGTGAACGTGGGGACTAAACCGTGCCTGGGGTGTCTGACCCGCTACTGAGACAGCTGCCACTCAAGCGCCCTCATCAGCGTATCCCACACCCTCGGGACCACAGGGACAGGCCCCGCCCCTCATTTGCATGCTCCACCCCCTGACGCCCCCTCCGGGCTTCCTCAGCATCCACCCGGACACTACCTGCCGTTCATGTTGCCTTATCTGCATATCCTAGCCCTGGGACAGCAGAGGAGTGCTATAGCTTTTTTTTCTTTTATTTTTCTTTTCATTTTTTTGACTCTACTAGAACAAAAGCAGTGCTGTAGCTTTTATGCGCTGGCCTCAAGGGACATGCCCTCCAGTAGGGTCTTAGTCTACTAGGACAACTGCCATTCAAGCTCCCTCATCTACATATTTCTACCCTTTAAGGGGACAGATGCTACATGCCACCGCCCTTACCTGCATGCCCCACCTCCACTCAGGTGGACACGGAGGTCAACTCACAGCCTTTGTCTCATTCCTACTGTGACAATCGATGATTTTTTAGTCCCTCTTTTATACATATTCCTGCCTTTCAGGGAGAACCATGGTACGGATCACTCCCCGTCATCCGCATGCCCCACCTTTGTGTAAAACATCTAGCTTTGTCTGTCTTCTGGCACAATTTCCCAGCCCCTCGTCTACATATTCCCGTTCATTAAGGGGCCACACCCCACAATGGTCCACTAGGGACGGTTCCCCCGGGGTGCTCGGACCCTGTCCGCTCAGTGCATGCCATCTCCTTGTCCAGATATTAGAGGCGACCACTCCTTATTTGCATGACCAGCCCTGTACCACCAGAAGTCACCAAATCATGATCCCAGGTAAGGTTCATCCATAATTGGGTCAAATGTAGCCACACAAGCACAATGCTCCTTTCTTGCTGTCAGCCCTTCCCCTCAAATGAGGCGCGGTATAGTTAAGCTGACAACATCTGGGAACCAGACTGCCTGGGTTTGAATCTCTCCTTTGCCTCTTGCTAGCTCTGTGACCTCAGACAAGTTTCTTAAGCTCTCTGTACCTCATTTCTCCCCCTGGGGATAATAAGAATTCCTACATCATCGAGATGGTGGGAGAGGTGAATGAGTTAACACATCCAGACCCTGGCACTTAATAATATCATGATTAGCTTGCATCCCACCCAGTGCTGGCCAGTAACCCTTGCAGTGGCTCATGACACTTCTCCCTAGCTATGAGACCACCCCTCTGGAGGACCACTCCTACTAGGCCTCAGCCCTCTTCTGTTGAGCCATGTCCAGCCTCAGCGACACCAGGACTGCCACGTCCACGTCTATGTGCATGCCCAGCACTCAGCCTCCCAAGCTCTCTTCCCCTGCAAAGGCTCTTAGTGGGTCACCAGAGACAAGGACTGCCCCTTCCTCTGCGTGGACCCATGTTGCACAAGCTCCACCTCCTCTGAAAGGCCACACCCCCATCTGCACAGCCTGCTTCTCTCAGAAGCTTTACCTTCCCCTCCAGCAGGGCCACCTCTGGTCCTGAAGCCCCACCTCAGTCATCTCATCTCCAAGGGGTTCCCCCACCACCAAAAGCCACCCTCCAACCACAAGACTTCAACAAGGACCCCACGCCTTGATAAGGGCCCACCCACTTCTCCGACTACCCCTGCTTGGCATTTCACAGACCATGCCACCCCACCCCGATCACGATCACCCTTGGCTGCCACCCTGGTTTCAAGACTTCCCCTTCCTCTCCTCATCTCCCCTCTCTGAGAGCCTTGGCTTCCTCCTGCTCCTTCCCCTAAAGAACCAGTTGCTAGGGGCTCCCCCTTTTCAAGGACAGGCTGGCTCCTTAAGAAAGCTTGAGCCCATTTGCCTCTAATTGGCTGCAAGACCCAAGCAAGCAGCTAAGCAGGCTTCTGGTTGGATGTCACCTCCGCCCATGGCAGCAGCAAGGAAGTTAACCCCTGCAGTGCCACAGCACAGGCATCTGGAATGGAGGACTGGAACTGTGGCCCTAAGGAAAAGGGAAGAGTCCCAGGGTCTGTTACCCAGTTGGGGATGGGGTCCATCAACATCTGCATACATGCAGGGCATGGGGGCCTGTACCCTCCCCTACCCCACAGTGTGGTGGCCATGGATTAGACAGAAGGAAAGAGAGAAACAGGTGGAGAATCACAGAAACAGGGAGTTATTTATAGAAATATATTATCCATCCCTGTCTGGAAAACAGTAGGTGCTCAATAAATGTGTGTTCAGCATAAAAAGGACAGCCCTGCTACTGTCTGTGTAACCTTGGGCAAGTGACTTCCCCACTGAGCCTCGATTTTCCTGTGTGTGAAATGGGATGGGGATCATCACTGCTTCACAGCAGAGCTGGGAAGATCAAAGGAGGCAGCGGACCTTGGAAGTATCTTGGGAAGGTTTTGGTTTTGTTCATTTGTGTGCCGTAATGTTCGTACGACTGGGCCGGAGTCTAATCTATCTCGGCAGGCCCAGGGCCCAGCATGGGATCTGGCACACAGTAGGCATCTACTCAGCGTTTGGTGATCAAAATAAAAAAAAGAGCAAAATGAAGAAGACAGAGACAAGGGGAAAAGAGAGGCATTTATTCATTCAACCAACACAGGGAAGGTGCCTACTATGTGCCAGGTCTGTGGCCAAGAGAACACTGCGGAATATGGAGGTGGAGGCCAAGAGGCAGGCTTCTCAGTGATGGCTGAGCACGGCCAAGAGCTGGGGCTCCAGCCCTCCGGCACCCCCAAGTGAATTCAAGAGCACAGGAGAAAGAGAAGGGAGAGACAGAGAGCTGGGAGCATTATTCTCTATGATGGAGATGGTGGGAGAAAGTAACTTTTTTTTCTCTGTCTACACCACACAGGTCTGTCCACACCAGGGTATTGGCTTCTAACCCAAGGAAGAGTGAAAATAACTTATATCTTTCTCATAGTTTTTGTTTTCTGTTTCTATACTGTACCAAACGTGTTGGTACAGTAACACTGATATGTAACTTGTAAGTAAAATGTAACTCTAAATGTGTGTGTGTATCTTGTGCTCCAGAATGCTTAGGTGACGAGGTACACAATCAGACCCCTTTGGCAGGCATTGACAATGACCGTGCCCATGAGAGCAGGGATCGTGGTGGGCTCAGTCACTGTGATCACTCCAGTGCCCAGCCCTGTTCTGGCTCATGTAGGTGCTCAACAAATATTGGCTAAATGCATGAAACATAAAGACAGTGAGACAGAAATAGAGGGAAGAGGAGGCAAACCAGGGCCCGGACCACTGCGAACCGCCATCTAGAACCCCCCTGGAGCAAGAGGCCAGGGGAGTGGGCAGGTAGGTGGGAGGGAGGGCCCCTGGGCTCGGGAGATGGTCCTGGGACCGCAGCACCCACACCCACCTGTAGACGAGGGAGTCATCCACAGAGCTGTTGTACTGCACCTGGTACATGCGGATGCCGGGCACCGGCCTCTGCGCCGGCCAGCGGATGAGCACCGAGTTCGAGGTGAGCTCAGCCGCCACCAGCCGGCGCTCAGCAGCGGAATCGTTGGCACCAGGTCGGCCTGGCGTGGCGATGTCAGAGGAGCCAGGCTCCGTGAGAGGCGGCGGGGCAGCCGGCGGGGGCGCCATCAGAGGCAGAGGTACCACACACACCTCCACCGGCGCTGTCGCTTCCCCCGCCGCATTGGAGGCAATGCAAGTGAAGGTGCCACTGTCCCGCAAGGTGGTGATGGTCACATCCAGCGTCCCATCCCCCCGGACCCGGGTCCGGCTGGAGTTCCCCAGCAGCCGCCCGTCAGGTGCCACCCAGTGTACCACGGGCTCGGGGTCCCCCACCGCTCGGCACCGCAGGCTGACCGCCTGGCCCTCCACCACCAGAGCCCGGCCCCCCGCCTGCCGTGTGATCAGCGGGGGTTCGCACAGGAACTCCTCCTCCGGGATGGACCAGAAGTAGCGGTCGGTGAGGTGCTCGGGGGTGGCGCAGGTCTCCAGGTCGTCCTCCCGGGTCAGCCGCCGCAGCCAGAGCAGCTCGCAGTTGCAGTGCAGCGGGTTGCCGCCGAAGCTGACCGTCAGTGGCGTGGGCGGCTTGGGCCCGGAGCCCTGGGACCGCAGGAAGAGCCCGTCGGGCGGCAGTTTGTGCAGGCGATTGGAGGTCATGTCTAGGCGGACCAGTTTGTGAAGCTGCACGAAGGTACCCTCGGCGATGTGGTCGATGAGGTTGTGGTCCAGCGTGAGGGTGTTCAGGTTCACCATCTGGCCCACCGCCTCCCACGGCAGGGCCTCCAGGTTGTTGTAGGACAGATCCAGGTCCTCCACGGTGGACAGGAAGGCATCGAAGGCAGCCGACTCCACGCGGCGGATCTGGTTGTTCCCAAGGATCAGGTGGCGGAGGTTGCCCAAGCCGCGGAGCTGGTCGCCGCGCACCTCGGCCAGGCGGTTGCTGTCCAGGTGCAGGGCTCGGAGGGCACGGAGGTCGGCGAAGGCCCCGGCTGCCACCTGGCCGATGGTGTTCCGGGACAGGGTGAGGTGCACCAGGCTGGTCATGTTGGCGAAGTCTCGGCGGCGGACGGCCGCGATGAAGTTGTCGGTGAGCCGCAGCTCCACCACGCGCCGGTCGATGGCGGGCGGCACGAAGAGCAGGCCCGTCTTGGCGCACAGCATGGTCAGCGTGGGCGCCACGTTCTGGCAGATGCAGCGGCCGGGGCAGGGCTGGCCGCGAGATGCCCCTGCCCAGAGCAGCAGCAGAAAGGGTAGGGCAGTGGGTGGCGGCGAGAGCAGCGCCGAGGAGAAAGGGCCAGGAGCCATGGTGCACAGGGAAGGCAGGAGTGTGGGGTGAGACCTGCGAGGGGAGGAGCTGGTTACCCAGGCACAGGGCTTGGCCCCCAGCCTGACCACCCTAGGATGTGCCGCTAAGTGTCAGACCCGGATCCCCATCCAACACACTCCACTGGGTGCTACAGGACGGTGACGGACTCATCATCACCTGGCAGACTACATTTCCATGCAGCTTGGTAAATTACCACCACTCCTCCCTTGAGTCTTCTGCCCCCACCTCTGCCCCTCCCCTAGGAGTTCCCAGACCTCATGATCTCCCAACCAGAAGGGTGACACCTGGCCCAGCCTGGGCCCTCCAGTACCCACTAAATATTTTGAAAATCAGTTAACTATGGTGCAAGGTCTTGGGTGTCAAAACAGTATTCCCTGGGTTCAAGTCCCACCTCTGATACTTACTAACTGTGTGGCCTCGGGCAAGTGTCTGAACCTCTCTGATTCTCGGTTTCTTCATCTGTAAAATGGAGATAGAAACAGGCCTTACTTCAGGGAGGACTAAATTGATTAATGAACATGGTGTACTTAGAACAGTGCCCGGCACATAAAATGTGCTTAATACAGGTTAGCAATTATCATCATCATCATCAAGTGCCTAATATGTATCAGGCATAAAACTGTACTCTATTATTTCAAAAAACAAGTGCTTTGAAATCAAATTCATTCAGGTTCAAATCTTGGTTCCCCCATTTGCTAGCTTTGTGACCCCAAACCAGTGATTTCCTCTAACCAGGCCATAATTCCTTGATCTATACATTGGGATGAGAATTGTACCATCTTCATTGAGTTCATGAACCACCGAACACAGACAGAGCCTGGCACACAGTGAGTACCCAATAAATGTTATAGTTCCGCCTTCCCAACCTTGGCAATGGCAGAGAGAATGCGAAGGTGGGAGGGGCTGAGAAACACCTCCCTAGTCTCCCAGCTCAGCCCCAGGAAGTCCTTCTCCAAGTCTAGTTTCATCCCGGGTTCAGCTGACCTCCCAAGCAGGGCGGACTTTCATGATCCCATGAGTGGGTACACACAAGGCCCCATACATGCCTACATGCACACACACACACACATACACACACTCACACACTCACACTATGCCTCTGCTCCAGGCAAAACCTTCCAGCGGGGATTCCCCCCGCGGCGGCTGCAGCCCACGACATGTCAGCTCCCATCACAACACCGGGTGGGCGGGGGTGAAGAGGAAAGGATGGGAAGGGGGCGTCCCCGAAACTGTTTTCACCCCACCCTGCCCTGCACCCCAGCCCCTGCTGGCCCACCTCCTGGGAATCTGCGTTTGGGGATGTAGCCTTAAGTGGCCTTGATCTTTCTGCCCATGGGGAGGGGGACAGGGTCAGACAGAGAGGTGAAGAGAGATAGGGACAGGCAAGGGGGAGGCAGAGATGGATGGGCAGAGAGAGAGACAGAGAGCGAGTCTGAAAGGAAAGTGAAGAGAGAGGGACGGAGACCGAAGCCCAAAGAGGCAGAAAACTGACAGTGAAGAAGGAGCAACAGAGGAGAGAGACTGAGACCCAGAGATGGAGAGGGGAAGGGAGGGAGAGACAGGCAGAGGGAGAGACAGCAAGGGTAAGAGAGATAAAGACAGAGGGAGAAAGAGACGGACAGAGAGACAGAGACCGGGCCGAACAGTGAAGAAGAGGCAGGGTCAGGGTGTCCCACCATCCCTGAGTCTCCCCCCATCTGCCCCCCAATTTGTCCTTCACTCCCTGTAGGACACTGTCCTGTATCATACCGAAAACCCTGGCCCGGAAAGGGGGACTCCAGAGTTGGGAGCCCCAGCTCTGCACCTGCTCGGCTGTGGGGTCTCCAGAGCTCAGAACCCTGATCTAGGAAACAGATCACAGAGCTCCGCCTCCCGCAGCTGGGCTGGGACTCAAACTGGAGGGATAATAGCAATGAAAATAGCTACCATTGATTGGGAGGCAGTGCATCATTGCAGGATGGAATCTGGACCCTGCTGCCCAGGTTCACACCCTAATTCCCCGCCATGTGACTTTAGTCAAGTGACTTCCCCTCTTTGTGTCTCAGCGTGCTCATCTGTAAAATGGGACTGATGACAGCACCTACCTCCTACAGTTGTTGGGAACAGTCAATGAGAAAATATTCTATAACATGCTTAGAATAGTTCCTGACAAGTTGAGCACTGCATAAATGCCAGCTGCTGCTATTATTATTATTATTGATTTATTATTTTCTCCGCCTTGCTCGGCCACCAGCAGGTCAGGCTATCAGAACATCTCCCAGACACGCACACATGAAAAACTAAAGCGCGGTCATTCAACTCTCCAAGGCCAGGGTCATTTTATGTCTTGAAACGCTCATGTAGCCTTCACTGGTATCATGAGGAACCCCCACTTTCTCGGCCACCTTCCCCATCCTGAGAGGGGACGCCTCCTGGCCTGAGCCCCCCACCTGCCTTGGAGAACCTCCCAGCCACCATGAGCCCTTATCCAGCTGTGATGCTTCTGACCTTGTCACTGCTCCCCAGCCTGGGGGTAGGGGCATTTGGTCCCTTGGGACACTGTTATACACTGCACTAAAATCCATGCTATGCAGGGGTCCAGTCCCCCAGCTGGCTCAGAGCAAGCCCCATCACCCCACAACTCTCTACTCAATCTTAGGGTGCCACTCACCTCTCTTCAGGGAGTCAAGGCCTGGGCCAGTACCTGCAAAGGAAAAAAATCACCTTGTTAGCATCCTTCTGGCTCTTCTCTGGGTACCAGGTCCTGCCTCAGAGACCATATCTGCCAAGGAAGTCCCTAGTGTGATCACTCTCTCAGCCCTCCTGCTGCAGGCTCTGCACAGTCTCAGAGGGACCCAGAAGTCATTTCTGGAAACCCAGGAGACTGAGCCTCGGGACTGTTCACCCTCCAAAGCCAAGGAATCCAGGACTTGAGCCCTTTGTCTATCCTCTGGGGTCTCAGGAGCCAAGGACCCCAGCCGCCTCCTCCTTCAAGATCCTAAAGTCTGGGACCCAGCCCCCTCTACCCACAGATCCAGGACCTTTAGAATCCAAGAGTTCTACTTCAAAGTACCAGGAGCTGGGGAAGGGCCAGAGGTGTCCATCCTTGTCATCACATCATTGCCCGCACCAACATGAGTGGACATGTCAAAACCCACATGGGCCCACAACCCCAGTCTCTACATCTGGATTTCCATGAACACACCAGCATGATCTGGGTGCTCCCCACCCTCCATGGACACTTGGCCTGGGATGTGGACACACTTGTGTCCAGGGACCCCAGGCGGGACCCCAGCGTACCACAGGTCACGCCACATGAGCCTCAATCCCACGGGGCCCAGGAGTAGGGTCACCCCTGTGCCAGGGGCACAGGTGTGTGTGTCCTGAACATACGTGTTTGAACATACACAACCCCACTCCCCAGAGACCAACACTGAAGCACAAAGGGACTCACAACATAGATGGACACATACCCTCAAGGTGGACACGCTTGCATGCAACACATGTAAACACTGACTTTCCTTTGCATGTTCACACACACAGACGCCCAGATACAACAGAGAAACCAATGTGCCCCCTAACAGACAACCAGGTACATGCACGTATAACACATATACCTTGCACACTCACCAACACACAGGGGCACACACATAAAACAGAAACACACCTGCACAATCAAAGATACACAGGTGCACACTCTTAAATGCCCAAACACACTCACACAACTTCATCTATCCCCATGGTGCAGTCAGAAAGCTGCTACATTCCCACACCAACAGATCAAACCTGCACACACCAGCTGATACACACCTCACACACACACACAGGACCACAAACATACACAGACACTCGAGAGGCTGCCACATACTGGAGCAAACACAGAGACACAAAAAGATTCACCTTTTCAGACTCCAGGATGTTCACTCACAGCAGACACATGCTCACACAACAGTCCTGGGAGACATTTACACACTTACAAATGCACACAAAATACCGAACCACAGCAGCATCGTCAATAGACAGACCCAGATTCACACTCAACTCACACCCAGGCGTGGACACGCATCCCTCCCAGCCCTCAGGCACCCCCACCCCACCTACTGCCCAGGCCAAAGAAATCCTAACACCCCTCCCAGCGCAATCTACATGCCACCCCACACCAGGGCACAAGCCAGGGCCAGAGGTCAGAGTTCAGCAGGTGGAATCTCGGAGGGTTGAGTCCTAGAGCACCCTTCCAAGGAGATAATCCCACCAGCAGCCCCAAAGGTCCCCCAGCCTGGCCAACAGGATGCAGGCAACTCTGGCCCTATCTGCAGATATCTGGCCGGTGGGGGGATTAGGGTGGGGTGGGTGGGGAAGGGCCAGGTCTTCGCCCCCACCCCCACCCCGGGGCCCATCTGTCCATCCCTCGGCCTCTCATCCTCTCTCCATCTGTCCACCTCCCGGCCGCCCATCCCCCCCACCCAGCCACCGGGAAGGGGAAGACATGGCCGCCTCCCCCAAGGACCGCTGAGGACCCCCCAGTTGACACGGACATGGACGGAGAGAGCGGTGAACTCCCCTCCCCCAAACCCACACATAGGCCTGGACCCACCAGGAGCCGAGCCTCAGCCCCCCAGCGGGGAACCTGACGTGGACTCACAGATACACACCCTCGGAGACACACAACCCGCAGACACACACACACACACAAATGGACACCCGGGCGGGCACACCCGGCTACACAGACCCTCGGATGGACATCCAACCTGGACACAAACACCCAACGCAGCTAACCACGCACACACACCGGCTGGGGGGCACCCACACCTGGGCACACAACCCACGCACACACACCTGCACACAGCCCCTCCGATGGGCGCGCGACGGCCCCCCAGACACACAAGCGGACGGGCCGCCACTCGCGGGGACACACACGCACAGCCGGACACACCGGCTCGGCTCGACACCCGGCACACACCCGGATGGCCACACAAGCAGGACGCCGCACACGCCGGCGCCGGGCACACACAGGGCCGCGCGGGCGCACGCCGGGCCGCCGCAGCGCCGCGGACACACACTCACACGCTCGCACGCGCACACCCGCGCACACACCGGCGCCCCCGCCCGCCGCCTCCCGGGCCGCGCTCACCCAGCCCGGGGGGGCCCCGGGCCCGGCCCCGCCGCCGCCGCCTCGCTCCGCGCCATGGTGGGGGGAGGGCCGGGGGAGGGGGCGCGGTGCCGCGGGGCCGCCTCCCTCCCGCCTCCCGCCCTCCCTCCCGAGCCGCCGCCGAGCTCCGCCCTCCGCGCCGCCCGCCGCCGCCGCCGCCGCAAGGGGGGAGGGGGCGCCGACCGGAGGGGCGGCCGGGCGGGGCGGCCGTGCGCCCCAGATCCCCGCCCCGGGCCCGCCGCAGACCCCTCTCCACTGCGGAGCCGCCGCGGGCCCGCCCCCGACCCCTCCCCAGCCCCACCCCCAGCCCCGCCGGCCTCCCCGGAGACCCTCAGACCACGCCCCGGCTGGCCCAGAGACCCTGGATCTCTCTACGGAGACCACGGATCACGTCCGAATACCCAGGGGGAACTCAGACCAGGCCTCACCTCCTTGGAGGACCCTGACGATGTTCTAAAGCCGCCCAGGACCACAAACCATGTCCTAGTCTCCTTGGTGACCTCAGACTATGCCCCACACCCTGTGAGGGACCCCCAACCACGTCCTAAAATCCAAAGGGACCCCAGACCATATCCCAGCATCCAAAGGGATCCAGACCACCAGGGACCCTAAATTATACCCCAACATTCGGATGGACCTCAGACCACACCCCCTCCCGCAGGGACCCCAGACCATACCCAACATCCAGGATGGCCTCTGACTGTACGTCAGCAGCCAGGGAGATCCCAGATCATGCCTTACTCCCTTTGTGGACCCAAACCATGTTCTATAGCCATCTAGAACCACAAACCATAAGCCACTCCTTCTTGGGGACTCCCAGCCATGCCCTTCTACCCTCAAGGACCCTAAACCATTCCTTGGCCCCCAATATGGACTCCAAACCATGTATAACTTCTAGGGGACCCTAAAATGTTTCTTATCCCCCTTAAACTTTCCCCACTACCCCCATTAGACCCCAGACCATCCTCCAACCCCCTTGGGGACCTTAGACATTTCTCTCTCTCCCACTCTTCCAAGGCATCACTTGGTTCCCAAATTTCTCCCAGATTCTTTCCCATCCCCCCACCAGTCTTGCCCCCTGAGGACCCTGACTTCTTCCTGTTCCCATTATCTCTCTTGGACCCTGCAGACCCTTGTCCCCTACCTGTGACTTCCATGGAACCCAGAATGGCTTACTCCTTCCTTGTTCAGAGCCCTTTGCCCACCCCCTACCCCACAGCTGACGCCCTCCAGCCCTTCTCTCAAACCCCATTGAGTGCCTCAGGCCACTCTGCGTCTCTTTCTGAGACACTCACAAGGCCCCCAAACCCATCAAGTCCTCCCCTAAAAATCTGCATTGTTGCATGCAGTCCCCCAGATCCCTGGAGTCTCCAACCCTTCCCACTTTGGACCCCACTGTATCCAGGTCCTCCCCCAAACCTCTTCTCTAAATTCTTCGCATGAAGCTTCCCCTACCCTCTAGATTAAGTCGCTTCTGCAGATCCTCCCTCTAGTGAACCTTGACCCCACTCACAATCATTAGATGACCCTGGGGACACTCACAAGCCCTCCAGTCTCCAGACTCCACCCTTCCCCACCACCACCCAGGCAGCATCCCCACCTCCCGTGGTTTCTGGTGCTTCCTACTGGAGCACAGGGGTAGGAAGA
Source organism: Lepilemur ruficaudatus (assembly GCA_963574885.1). NCBI lineage: Eukaryota > Metazoa > Chordata > Mammalia > Primates > Lepilemuridae > Lepilemur > Lepilemur ruficaudatus. The sequence continues at coordinate 28,157 of CAUYRT010047138.1, forward strand.
ATAACAACAACAAAATTGAACACATATCCAGCCCTCCTGTGTGCCAGGAAGGATTCTAAGGACTTCCCATATAAATAATACTTCATTCAATCTTCACAACAGCCAGATGAGGCGGTCCCATTACTATCCCCATTTTATGGACGAAGAAAATTCAGGCAGAGAGAGGTTCAGTCACTTGCCCAACGTCACACAGATAATACATGGCAGAACAGGGTGGAGGTCAAGGGGAAAGACAGGGAAGGCCTGGGCTGGACAGGAGTGGGAAAGGGAGGGTGAGAAAAAAAGATAATAATAAGACAGAAAGTGACACACAGAGATGGAGAAACAGAGCACGAGACCCAGACAGAGACAGCCGCATTCATACAGGGCCTCTCTGGCCCTGTGAGCGCTCTCTGGCCCCTCTGACCTCGTTCCCAACCACCCTGTCTTTCAGCTTCAATGACGACTTTTCTGTCCCTCCAATACACCAGTCATAGCAGCCCCTGCGCCTCCGCACTCTTCTCCCCTCTCCATGGCTGGTTCCTTCTTTTCATTCAGGTCTTAACTCAGGTGAGTTGAGAGAGAGAGACCTTCCCAGCTGGGCACTGTGGCTCACACCTATAATCCTAGCACTCTGGGAGGCCGAGGCAGGAGGATCACCTGAACTTCAGGAGTTCGAGACCAGCCTGAGCAAGAATGAGACCCCTTCTCTACTAAAAACAGAAAAAATTAGCCGGGCATCGTGGTGCACGCCTGTAGTCCCAGCTACTCAGGAGGCTGAGGCAGGAGGATCACTTGAGCCCAGGAGTGTGAGGTTGCTGTGAGCTAGGCTGATGCCACGGCACTCTAGCCTGGGCAACAGAGTGAGACTCTGTCTCAAAAAAATAAAAAAGATATACCTTCCTTTTCCATCCCTAATTTACGTACATGCCCCCTACCTGGGCCCCCTCCAAGTGTTCTTATGTTACTTTGAAATATATAAAAATAAGATGGACTGGTGGATGGATAGATGGAGGATGTGTGATAAAGGAAATCCAGTGAAATGTCAGTGGTAACATCTAGGTGGTGGGTATATGGGTGTTCACTATAAAAGTATTTCACCTTTGCTGCAAGTTTGAAATTTTTCATAGTAAATGTTGGGGGAGGGGAAGCAGGACTCTTCTAGAGATGACAGAGGCAACAAATATCCCCACTTCTATCTAGCCCGTCCCCTCATTTCTTTTCCTGTAGCACTTATCACTCTCTGAAAGGGTCTTATTTGTTTACTTGTTTACCTATTTATTGTTTATTTATTTGCTATCTAGTTATGGAAACGTAAGGTTCCCAAGGAAGAGAGTGGCACAGGCACCAATTTTCTCCAGTGCCCAGAACAGTGATTGAGACCCAGTAACTTGATAAACATGTGTTCTTGGATGCATCTTGGGAAAGGGGTGGGGACCTAGGCCTGCTCCAGACTCCCTTCAGGGACCACAGTAAGGAATAAACATGACCACCCAGCCCAGGGTCACTAGAAGAAAGGGATATACCCCAGCGTCTGGAGAATGTCCTGTAAGGCAGCAGTCCCCAATCTTTTTGGCACCAGAGATGAGTTTCATGAAAGACAATTTTTCCAAGGACCAGGTGAGGGAGGAGTGATAGTTTCAGGATGATTCAAGCGCGTTACATTTCTTGTGCAGTCAAACCTCTCTGCTAATGATAATCTGTATTTGCAGCCGCTCCCCAGCGCTAGCATCACTGCCTCAGCCCACCTCAGATCATCAGGCACTAGGTTCTCCCAAGGAGCGCACAACCTAGATCCCTTGCGTGTGCTCCTGTGAGAATCTAATGCCACCGTAGATCTGACAGGAGGCGGAGCTTATGCGGTGATGCGAGCGATGGGGAGCAGCCGTAAGGACAGAGGAAGTTTTGCTCTCACCTCCTGCTGTGCAGCCTGGTTCCTAACAGGCCTGGGATTGGGGACTGCTGCCATAAGGTCGGGGTGAGTGTGAGTTGGCCTGAAAGAGAGGGGAGCAGGCTGAAGTAGTGTTAATTGTGTCCCTGGGGTCCTAACTCCTGCCCCAAACCTTCTAATACAGACCCCCGACCAATCCCATTCTTGGACGATTTACGACCCACACCCAAACCTAGGCTGCACCCTCTGTCTCTTAGGCCCCGCCCCCAAAGCAAAAATTCCAGCCCTATCTGACCTAAGCCACGCACACTCAGCTCAGTCCCCATCCCTCTATCTTAGAGAGCACCCCAAAATATATAATATTCAGACTTCCTCAGCCTAGGCCCCACCTACAAGCCTAAGCTCCACCCTTCAGCCCAAGCCCCACCCCTCCAGTTTAGCCTCCGCCTCTAAAGCATACTAGCTTTCAGCCTCGGCTTGGTCCCTAATGCCTAGACTGGGTCCTCCACTCTCAACTCCGTCCAAAAGTCCAATCTCCGCCTCTCCAACCTGAGCTGGGCTCACATTCAAGGTTAGGAAGGAGAAGTCCCCCAAGGAAAGTCTAGGGTCTGGATTCAAAAGTTAGGGAGCAAGAGAAGTTGGTGGAACTAGAGGAGAGGATCCCCAGTTTGTACCACTTCTCGAGAGAGTCCCCCCTAACCCTAGATACTCCGCATTTTGCTGAGTCTTCGTTGGATAGTGTACTCTATTCTGGCCTCTCTAATCGGTCCTTCCAGGATCCCCAGCCACACTCACTCTGCATTGGACTGCTCCTCTGAGTCCCTTCTCTGATTGGCCCCTGCTTTCCAAATTCTTTGCTCCTGATTGGGCAAGTCCTTGTACATGCCTCTTTCTGATTGGAGTGTTTGCAATCATGAGCCTGGATGCAAACCGAAGTTCCACTATGAAGAGGTGGGTGCCCTGGGGAGGAGAAGGAGTTGGGGGAGGAGGAGATGGTTCCCTAAATCTCTTGCCTAAGAGAGGGTGTGACCATTGACCACAAGATAGCGTGGGGCTAGAGTTCTAACTGTGCAGGCCACTATCCCTGTGGCTTCAAGCAACTGTTTCTGGCTTCTGTGCCTCCGTTTCTTCATCTTTCAATTGGGGATAATAGTGGGTACCTACTTCATGGGGTAACATAAGGATTAAATGAGTTAATACCTATAAAATGCTTATAGAAGTACCTGGCACATAGGAAGCCCTCAGTAGAAGGGTTAGTTATTATTATCATTTGATCGTGTAAGTGCATGACCTTGTATGAGTCCCTTTGCCTTTCTGACCTCCGCAGGCCAGGAGTTCCTTGTCCTCTGAATTGAATGACCTCTCCTATACCTAGCCCTCCTCCTCTTCCAACTCTTACCATCAGGGACAGGGCCTGTGATCAGAGGAAGAGATAGAGAGACCGGGGCAGGGAGAAGGGCATTAGCAGAGAGGAGAGGAGCTCAACCTTAACCCCCCAGAAAATTGAGGGCATGGGGAATGTCTCTATGGTCCAGCGTAGTGATTCTATCCTGAATTCCTCTTGCAAAGTGCTTGTCCTTTGGAGACCCAGGCCCTTGAGCAGGAGATGGGGCGGAGTGGGGCGGTGAGGGGATGGTGTGTTATGGCTGTGGGTAGGGGTTGGATCTGGGCTTTTGGACCCTCCCTCCAGGAATGCCAAGGTTGGGGGAGGGGCAGCCCAGGCCCAAGGTCACTGTGTCATTGTTACCATGGCAACAGCCACCTCTCTACAAGGAACCTGGAAAGGGGCGGAGGGAGTTCCCAGATTCCTGAATCCAGGGACAGAGAAGAACAATCAGAGACATGGAGGAGAAGCAGAGGGACAGAAAGAGTGCGACTCATTTCCATGAAGACCTGCCCACCTTGGAATTCTCCCAGCCTGGTTCACTGTAGGTGCTCTATCTATGTCCCTCAAAGACAGAGACAGAAAGCCTGAGAGAGTTCAATGCCCAGAGATACCAGAAGCAAGGAAAGAAGACTCTCTAGAAAGGTGACAGTTGTCTCTTCCCTGTCTCCTCAAGTTCAAAGCTGTCGGGGGTCCACTGAGGGTCCTGGATCCTCTTCATCTTCCTCAGTCCTGGACCCTCAGACATACCCAACCGCACAAGCCATCCGTCCTCAGCAACTCCCAAACCCCTGAAGCAATTATGTTTGATCCTTTTTGGCCCTAAATTCTTCCTACCCAGGGGCTCAGCTAAGAAAAATCGACTTCAGTGCCAGCTGATGCCTGCTAGCCCCCCGCTGGGGAGGGAGGAGAGGAGGGAAACAGGAACTCTGTCTCTTTCACTCTCAGGTGTCCTGGGTCCCCTTGGGAGTGACCTCCCTCCATGGATTCAGCTATTCCCCCAATTCCTCCAGGAGACCCAGACCCAGGCCACCCCCATCTCCTGCGACACCCCCACCCCCACCCCAGAAAATCCTCCAGGCCCCTCCCTTTTTTTCAGAGAAACAGGTACCCTCCTGTCCTCTGGGGACCGAGCTTGCGTTTCACTAGGTCTGCCCGCCCCCTGCCGGTCCAGAGCTGGCACTGCAGGGACTGTGGGCTGGAGCCCCAAAGGTGGGGCAGAAACAGAGTCAGCCAGAACTGGGGATCTCTGAGTTCTTGCATTTTTAATTTCTTTATGGTCTTGGATGCTCCGGTCCTAGGGGTCCGAATCCCCAGTCCCCTTGGGAACTCAGACATCAGGAATTCAAGTACCAAGCCCGGAGGTCAACGAAAGAAAGACAACTTTTCTTGGAGCCAGGCCTCGGTGAGGTCATCAGTGGTCCGGATTTCAAATACCTGGGCAGGAGCAGGTAGCAGCATTATGGTCCACTCAAGAACTGAGACAGTGAGGACTCCAGCCCCCTCCTCCTTCAGACCCAGGACTCCAGGCCCCCAGACCCCCTCCTCCCTGTCCTACTCGGGAGCTTGCCCCAGCCTAGACCTTTGTGAGCTCTGCCGTCTGCACCAGCCTGTTTTTGCTCCCGGCGTACATCATCTGTTGCTCGGGCTTGCAGCCTGCGTGGAAAATAGGAGAAGGGTGCAAATGTGGAGGACCCAGGCACCTTCTCTAGTAATGTCCTGTGGGCCCTGCAGGTTTCTAAGGGTCTTCGCAGCTGTTCTAAGGTGGACCCTGCACTGTACTCAGAGTTCCTAGGTTTGTCTGGGGGCTTCAAATTATTCTGAGGGTCTCTGGAGATGATTTAGAGGCCAGACAGGGATTTCTAGGTAAAAGGAAAAGGTGGGTTGACTTACGCCCCAGGACTGAAGAGGATGGGTGGACTCTTGGTGAGTCTGAGCCTCTATCTCCATGTCGCTGTCCTCACATGACACACACACACCCCACACACATTGTCACATGCTCACACTCCAATTCAGGTGCCTGTTCACACCCGAAGTCACACACATGCACACACACACATGCACACACACTCCCCACCCCGAATTGAAGACCCCCTCCTCAGACAGTAGAGCTGAGTCTCACCCACAGGGCTGGAGAAGATGAAACACAAAGGGTAGGACACGCGGCCATCCTCGTGCACGTATTTGTAGCTGTAAACCACGAACCTACACCAGTGAAAGGGAATTCAAACTCAGGAGTCCGGCCTGGAGCCCAGGCCCAAGAGCCATTACCCGAGTCCACAACCGTGAAGGCTTGACTGAGTCTGAGAACCTAAGGTCAATGCCTGGGACCTGGGGTGCTGGCCTCAAACACAATAAACAATTTAAAATAATAACAGTGAGTGTTTATTTAACTTACAAGAATGCTATGAAACAGGTGCTATTAATATTCCCATAGTACAGAAGGGAAAATGGAGGCCCAGAGTTGCTTACCCAAGGTTCTATGGATAAGGGAGAAATTTGAACCCAGAAAATTCAGCACCAGAGCAGAAGTGTTCACCCACTACGCAATACTGTCCTGTGAAGTAGAACCCTGGCTGTGACCGGAGATGGCTACATAATTTGCCAAGCCCAGTGCAAAATGAAAATGTGGGGCCACTTGTTCAAAAAAAGCAGGAAAGCTCTTTTTCCTTTCTTCTACGATCTCTCTCTAGACTGCACGGTCTTTTTCAATTTGCTATTTAAAGTTGTGCTGTCTCGGGCAGGGGGATACTTGCGGGGGGAGTACAGACGCTCACAGGAGCACCTTGTAACTTGTCGTGCAGAGGGCACACACTAGGTCTGGACCCTCCTCACACCAGCAGGAGGCCTGAGGACAGCAGCAGTCACTGGGCAGGGTCAGAGAGTGGCTAGCCGATGGGTCTCCTGGGAGGCAGCAGGAGGTGGGACTACGTGTGAGCCTAGCCCCAAGCTCCCAGCACGTTTGTCCATTGTCCCATCAGACTTCGTGCAAAATGTAAATTCAAGGATAAAACTATTATATAAGGAATGTCAGCACTAACCCCCATGTGGGGCACTGTATAATCGTCATACGCCGGTGAAACTGATCCCGGCTGAGTCCTAGAGCCTGAGATAGAGGTTCAAAATCCTAGAGACCCAAAATGAACTCAGTTGTGATGAAAAAATCTTAACAGAGCAGTTTTCATAGAAATGGTTAAAGAGCCCGTCACCAAAGAAAGCACCAAGCTCATGTGGCTTCACGCAGAATTCTTCCTAATGACCAGAGGTCAAATGATTCCTTTGCTACCTAAAGTGCTCCCCAACATTGAAAAAGCAGAAAAATTTCATTTAAAAAAAAATGAAACCAGTGTAATGTTGAGACCAAACCTTGATCACGTTTGTACAAAAAAAAAAAATCAAACTCGAAAGCAATATCATTGGCCGGGCGCGGAGGCTCACGCCTGTGATCCTAGCACTCTGGGAGGCCGAGGCAGGAGGATAGCTCAAGGTCAGGAGTCCGAAACCAGCCTGAGCAAGAGGGAGACCCCGTCTCTACTAAAAAAATAGAAAGAAATTAGCTGGACAACTAAAAATATATAGAAAAAATTAGCCAGGCATGGTGGTGCATGCCTGTAGTCCCAGCTACTCGGAAGGCTGAGGCAGAAGGATCACTTGAGTCCAGGAGTTTGAGGTTGCTGTGAGCTAGGCCGACGCCACGGCACTCTAGCCCAGGCAACACAGTGAGACTCTGTCTCAAAAATAAAATAAAATAAATAAATAAATAAAAAGAGAAAGCAATATCATGTATAAATGATCAGTGTAAAATTCTGCAATAAAATATTACTATACCGACAGAACGTTCTAGAGTACAAACTCTCATCCCTGAACACATAGATTCTA
>CAUYRT010047139.1:0-46934 GCA_963574885.1 Lepilemur ruficaudatus
AGATACAGTTGGAGCACTATGTATGTACTCTCTGGACTACTTTGACAGAGTAGATTTTTGAATGTAACAAGATAAGTCAACTTGAGTGGTAATATATTTTGGGAAATCAGCTCACTACAAATTGTGACTGTAAACATTGTAGTGTAAATGCTTTGTAGTTTTCCCCCAATAAAAAAAAAAAAGCATAAAATCCTAAGTACATTTAAATTAAAGAAATTAACAATAACTTTAATTAAATCAGAGAACAAAGTCTATACTCAGGTATAGGGGGAAAAAAAGACTAGAAGGAAACACCAAAATGGTCAATTATCTCCAGTAGATAAGGGCAGTTATCGCTGGTTGGTAAGACATGAGTGATTTTCATTTGTCTTGTCTCCTAGAGACAGGGTCTTGCTCTGTTGCCCAGGCTGGAGTACAGTGCTGCAATCCTAGCTCTCTGCAGCCTCGAATTCCTGGGCTCAGGAGATCTTCCTGCCTCTGCCTCCCAAGTAGCTAGGATTACAGGGAAGCACCACTGGCTAATTCTTTTTTTTGTTTGTTTTCTGTAGAGATGGGCTCTCACTATATTCCCCACATTGGTCTCAAACTCCTGGCCTCAGGAGATCCACCTGCCTCAGGCTCCCAAGGTGCTGGGATTGCAGTTCAGAGCCACCATGCTCAGCCCCCTCGATGTCTTCATCCTACATTTTTTAAATTTTCTACAATAAAAATACTAGTATGATAAACACACCAAAAAATGTCTAAAAGAAAAATGTGTGGTTCAGTGAGATCCCACTTTCTTCCTTGGCTACACTGGCTGCTTTCTGGACGTTTTACTGCTCTGTTTCTAAGTGTTTCACTTAGAGGCTGGGCAAAGGAAATAAAAGAAGGTCAGCTTCAAACCAATCAGTTTCTGTTGCATGTTAGCACTCCTCTGAAAGGATTCGATAGAAAGAGACAGCTGAAACCTCGTGGCTAGAATGAGGCTGAGACGGTGCGTTTGCATTTCAACTATTCAGGCTGCCCCGGCTCCCTGCTACTAAGATTTAACTCTGCCATGCTGTTTCATCTCATTTGGGAACTGCATATGATATTGTAGTGAAAATTACTTAAAAGAAAAAAATGTCCATAGATTCTTGAGTAAAGAGGTACGATGTAGCAGTTTTGTGCATATGTGACATTTAAAGTGGTATTTGCACACCCAGACCCAGTATATCAGCAGTGGACCATCTAACTACAATGGTAACAAAAATATACACTTTTATCATTGAAATACGTATTTCTTGAGTCCCTACCAGGTGCTAAACAGAATATAATGATGACAAAGACCGACCCAGTCCCCCGGCACCTAATGCTGTGTCTAAACATACAGGAGGCTCCCAATCAACAATTGCTGAATGAATATATGAGCCTCTTGTGCCTGCAAGACTGTCCCCACAAACAAAGGCAGGACAGCTCCTAAAGGAATTCAGAATCCCCGGCTGCCCCGAGGAAGAGGGGCAGGTAATCAGGAGTGAGCCAATTATATGCTCCTTTCACCAACTCCACTGCCCCCAAAATATCTCTTCAGAATCTAATTAAAACCAAGATCAAGAAGAAGTGTCTCAAAAGCTGAACTGAGCATCAAAGACAGACAGAATATTAGATGATTCCAAGGAATCACTGTTCATTTTTTTTGTGGGGTGATCATGTTATTTTGATTTTATAAAAGTTCTTATCGTATACTGAAGCATTTAAGGATGAAATAACTTGAAGTCTGGTATTATTTTAAAATAATCTGGGAAGAAGGGTTGGGCAGTGGGAAAATTGGGCGTCCAGAACACGAGAGCTACAAGATCAGTGAGCCGGGCCAAGTACCGGTTATTGCGGAAGCTGAGTGACAGAGACAGACAGGCACCCTAGTGGGTCCCAGGCTTGTCTGTGCATTGGAACCAGCCGGAGAGGTTCAAAACTTCTGATGCCTGCCTTCCAGCCCCAGAGACTGTGATTTAAATTGTCTGGGAGGGTGGCTCGGCTTTGAAATTTTTGTAAGATCCCCAAGTGATTCTAATATGCAAGAAACACTGGGTTACACTATTCTCTGTACTTCTGAGAATATTTAAAAATTTGCAGAATAAAAATATTTTTTAATGCAATGGGGATAAAAAGGTGGTTAGGTATAAGAGAAAGTCAAGGGAGAGCCCTTGCCCCTCATGTGGCCTCAGGGTAGAGGACTCGCTTGTTTCCCACTGAGTCCTTTGGTCCCAGACCCCTCTGCCAGCAGCTGTCTCCCCATCTCTTGGTTTGTGACTCAGGGAGGGGCCTACATTAGATGGCACAGTCACATCAACCTGCTGTCACCTACCAATGGTACCACCCTGGAGCCACTAAAAGAAATCCCTGAGAGTGGCTCTTGGCCCTGAGTTTTCCAGCAAGTCTGGACTCCACAATGAAGCCTTCTCTCCTCCCTCCCTCTTCTACCCCATTCTCGCTCCCTCTCCTTCTTTTGTGACCATGAATTATCCACTTTCACCTCCTACTAGGAAGGTGAGGCCAGGGCTTCCTAACAGCGTCGTGATTGAGTTTAATCATGCTTGGATGGAAAGATGTTTTTTTGTCAACTCATTTCCAGCAGGACCTGCAAACTCCTCTCACCTGGCTTCCCACAGACTCCAGCAGACGGGCCCATCTTAGGGGATAATGCTTTATTCTAACCAGAATGTCTCAATAATACGTTCCATGTTCTCAGCTGTGCTCACAGTGGGGATGTGATTTCCCTTCATAAAAACGCTATTATTATAGAACTCCAGGGCCCCCATCCTCCCAACAATAGTTCTCTATTATTTGTGGGGAAATGGTACCTTAGAGAGGGATTTGCATGTGGATCTTTCAAATGAGCCAGGCATGGCTGGCAGTCAAAGCTCTACAAACTTAACTTCAGCCAGCCTCCCTGAAAGTCACCAAACCCCCATCTCTGGCCAGAACTTCACTGCAAACACGAAAAGATCCCCTGAAAGGAAAGAGAAAACCCAGCAGACTGAATCCTAACATTATACCTGTGGCCCTTCCTTCTTCTAAGCAACCTGTGAGGCCCCCTCTGCCCTCAAGAAGGGAAGGAGTGCAATAGGTGCTGAGCACGCACTGTATGTGTAGCTTCTCTAAACACTTTAGAGCAGAGGCTGCACAGGGCTGGAGACGAAAGTCAACAAGGGAAGGGGATTGAGTTGGGTGTACGATAGGGTGTGGTGGGGACTATGGCCCATTCCCTGGCTAAAGAAGGCAACTACTACGTAATTTCAGACCATTATTTCATGGGGAAATACTGACTTAGTGTGGTCAAGTCTATTTTTTTTTGAGAGGAACTGGATACCTGGAATTCCAAGTGCAATCTCTCCATTTTTACATGATGGTAAACAATTCTGTTTATGGTGGCAAATACTGCACAATCCAAGCCACCAGTGTGTCTGGGCTGGACCCCCTGGCCTCCAACCTGCTCCCTCAGCTTGATCCACCCGTCTCTCTCCACTCCCTCCCTGAACACCCAAACTCTCTAGCCCTCCCTGCCTTGCCCTGCTGCCCCCATGGAACCCCATGGAAACCTCTGTGCCTCCTACTGAACTGAAAACATCCTTCAACATATCGACCACGGGGGACGGTGTCTTCTTGTCTTGGCATCCTCAGAACCTTCCTGTACCTGGCTTATAGGCCTTGGATGTATGTGTGTCAACTGAATAAGTGAATGAATGCATCCACACTTCATTTACTCCTCACCCCAACCCCTTGATGTGGGTATTCTTATCGCCCACACACAGATGAGGGGACTGAGCCTTAGCCAGGATGGGAGACTTGTCCCAAATCCCACAGCACAGCCTGTAGGAGGCTGAACTGGAATTGCAGCTCATGTCTGGCTAACCTTGAGGCCCTGCTCTTTGGGTCGCCTCCTAGCATGTCATTTTTCTCCTTCCAGTCTTTGGGAGCCGGGAAACATTTCGTACCTACTGAAAGCTGTAGTCCTAGCTTGAGATACAAACAGCATGTTAAAATCATGTAAAAGGCCCTCCATTTTTCTTCCTAATGTGTCACCAAACGGCCCACTGAGTTATTTACTGTTATGAACGGTGTCCTCTTGGTGGGTGGAGGCCTGAAGTGGGTCAGCAAATCTGTATTTTTTTAAATGCCCATTAAACATCCACCAGCTGGTGCACATTACCTGCAGTCATCTTCCCCCCAATCACTTAGGAGTTTTCAACCAACACAAAACATCTCCTGTTCTGCCTCTGACCACTGCTCTCCCCCTGAAAAAGACAGAAGATTTGTTTAGACTATTCCTCAACGCCCGTGCAAATATTCCAGCTCCCCTGCCCTCTGACAGATGCCCTCCCAGCCTCGGGGAAGGTGGCCCTGGCCACTCACTCGAGGTGGGAGTGGGCGTCTGCTCAAACCCCTTCCCCTGAGAGCAAACGCACCCCTGCTCCCAGGAAGCTGACCTGCCACCTTCAGCTCCAGCCCAGGCATCAGCGGGAACCCCACGCCCTCCTCCAGGAACCCCGCAAACCATGCACAAGCGCGGTTGCCTGGGCCGCCGGCTGCGCGCGCCCTCGGCTGCCTAGATCCAAGTGCATGGCCTGCCACCTTGTGGACACGCCGGGTAAAACACCTGGTGGGCTGGCTCCCAGTGCCCTGAGCGCAGGTGACCGCTGCCCGCCCGCGAGAAAGGGCCGTGAGACGTGGACGCCCAGGAGAAGCAGCTGCATTCGGCAAAGTTAAAGAGAATCCACGAGGAGGACGTGGGGAGCATTTCTGTCCGTATAATTAAGCCTGTATATCAGGGATGGTGAAAGTTTTAAATGCCCCAAATGCAAAACACAGATGCGTCTTTGAAAATGGTGTTGCCCGGGGGCTTTTAAACCTTGAAAAGTGCCCAAATCTCGCAAGCAGATTTTGAAATTGTAAATGTCCCTCGCACTCCAATCTGTTTATTCAGAATCCATTACTAGATCTCAAATCTTTATTTTGTAATTAATTTATTTTTTATTGTGGTAAAAAAAAATCCACATAGCGTAAAATTTACCATCTTAACCATTTTCAAGTGTACAGTTCAGTAGGGTTAAGTATATTCAGGCCACTGTGAAGCAGACTTCCAGAACTTTTCCATCCTGCAAAACTGAAACAACTCCCCGTCCCACTTCCCCCTTGACACCTCCCCACACCCTGATGACCACCATTCTACTAATATTATATGTTCTGCTTCTAGGAATTTGACTACTCTCGGTACCTCATATAATCATGCAATATTGTCTGTGTGGCCGGCTTAATTCACTTATATGTCCTCAAGGCTCATCCATGCTGTAGTACGTGACAGGACTTCCTTCCTTTTCATGGCTGAATAGTAGTCCACGGTCTGAGCACAGCACATTTTGTTTATGCATTCATCTGCCGCGGCATGTGGGTTGCTCCCACCTCTGAGCTTTTGTCAACGGTGCTGCTGTGAACATAGATGTGTAACTATCTCTTTGAGATCCAGCCTCAATTCTTTTGTATTTATGCCCAGAGGGGGATCACTGGATCATGTGGTAATTCTACTTGTTATCCCGAGTATGAACAGGTCCCAAGGTGACTCTGATACACCTCAGCACTGCTGATGTGCCCTGCCCTCCACCACTCAGGTGGGGAAACCAGGCCTGAGGGATGGCATGTGCAGATGCCTCTGAAGAGGTTTTGCTCCTCACCTATCTAAGGAATAAACTTTGGTTTCTATGTAGTTCCAATTTCTCAACCTGCTAATAGCCGAGAGGAGGTAGACAATAAATAAGCAAACAAAATAATTTCAAACAGTGATTAGTACTATTAAAAAAGCAAGCCAGGTTGTACGGCAGAGTGACTTGGAGTGAGGCTCCAATGACAAGGACATTAGCACTGACTGTGTCCTAGACATTGTCCAAAGAGCTTTGCATATATTAACTTGTATAACCTGCACGACAACCATATGCTATATGGCTACCATGATCCCCATTTATAGCTGAGCAAAAGGAGACACAGAGTGGTTAAGTACTTGCTGAATATTACACAGCCTACACATGGTAGAGCCCAGAATGGAAGCCAGGCAACAGAGCCACTTTAGGGCAGGCAACTTCTCACCTGAGACCTGAGTGACAAGGAAAAGTCAGCCACGCACAGTTCTGGGACAGAGGATTCTCAGGCAGCAATGTAAAGGGTTAGGGACAAATTTTCAGAAACTGAAAGACTACAGTCACTGAAGCAGCAGGGGAAGTCAGCAGGCAAGAGGAGAGCACCCAGGAAGGCAAGGTCAGATCCTGAAAGATATCACTGGCCAGAATGAGGAAGTTGGATTTTATTCTACCGGCTCTAGGCAGCCAGGGGAGAGTTTTAAGTAGGGCAGAGACTTCAGCTTTTGCTTTCCTCTTGCTGGGCTTCCCCTGTGATAAATATTAAGCATGGCTGCAACAAGAAACTGAAGTCTGGTGGGGACCCTAAGTGTGCAGGTCTCCGAGTTTCTGCATTCCTGCATGGAGTATGTTGCACTAATATTCCAAGCAAACCTGGGCTCTCTGAGGCTAGAGAATCACATCTGTTTCTCTACTCATCAGGCTTTCACGCCGAGGCCAGCTCTCCTCGGCAGCCAGCACTTAGCTGACGACCTGCAGCCACCGTGGCCACGGACCCTGTCATTTGCTTTTATCTCACCGCACTATTATCGCAGCCGATGGCGCTGGGAACAGCACTCGATCTTTCTAGAGTTCTCATTTCCCACCACAGAGGCACAGGGCTACCTGCCCCTACTCAGGGAGATCCGTGAAGACCTGCAATTGTTGCAAGCAGGTTCACGAGTGTGAATCAGAAATGGAAGCCCAGTTAAGAGGCAACCCAGGAAATAGATGTGTTCGTATTTTTACCGTGAAATATCACTTACATCTACATAAACCGGAGAAGATTAAAAGAGCTCTTCTACATGAAACATTGCCCTACTCAAAGGCATTGCTATTATCATAAGCCTGTGTTCCCAAGGCGGGAGGATTTGTAAGGAACCGCTTGTCCCTGAAGCCTTCCTGGTATAACAGTCTTTGCCTTTTATCTTGACCAATTCACCTCATCACAGAAACAACCAAATCCTCTGCTATACTGAACATTTTTTGATTGGGAGGGGCAACTCAGTACAGTGTCACATCCCAACAGCACTGATTTCCTTGTAGGGAATTGTCTCTGTCCCCACTGGATGCTGTCCTTGTGGGACAATAAATCCAGGTGCCTGCCCTCCCGTGGTGGGAGCTAGAGGGGTCCCGGGAGGCTCCTTCTGCTCTGTCCCTCCTCTCACCGACTGGGCACAGGCCCGTCGTGTGCCTTTGGCTCAGAGCCGTCATGGGACCTTGTCTCAGCCGGTCGAATACTAGCTTCCCTGAAATATTGAATCTTGACACAAGACTGGCAAGAAATTAGGATCCATGAATATTCCACGGCGCCCTGGAAGATCAGTGAGCAGGGCCTGCTACTTAGACTTTCTGGAGCAATCTGGTGCCCACCTGCTCCAGGCCTCATTCTTCAGCCATCACTTCAATCTTGTAACCCCATGACCTTCTTAAGGGAAAATTAGTCCCATTTTGCCAAAGATCACCGAAGTTTCTGTTACTTGCAACTCAGGAACTCGACCAGATACAATGAACATTCCAGAATCACAGTTACGTATCAAAAAGCATCCTTCTTCTCTCACACTGAAGAAGCACAGAAGTGGTGGGTCGAGGGCAGGCGTGGTGCTCCAGGACGGCCCAGGCCCCCTCCTAGCCTTCTGCACCTCCACCCTCCAGCCCTACTGCCTTCCATGAGGCCTTCGATGATGCAAGATTGGCACTGGAACTGTAGTCATCCGAGCCACGTTCCAGCGGGACAGAGGGAAAGAGGAAATGGAAGGGTCTCCTGCCAGACAGCTGAGCCCCCTTGAAAGGACTGTGCTGGAAGGGACTCACTGACAAGCCCCACCTCAAAGAAAGCTAGCAAATTTAGGTTTTTGGTAAAAAGTTGGGCATCTTGGAAAATGCAAAGAAAAAAAGATTTTAAGTGCTCTCACCACAAAAAAAAGATATGTGAGGTAATGCGTATGTTGATTAGCTTGATTCCATGATGCATATGTATTTCAAAACATGTGGCACACAATAAATATAAACAATTTTTAGTTGCCAATTAAAAATAAAAATGTTTAAAAATAAGAAATTAAAAGATTAAAAAGGAAATGAAAGTTGGGAAAATTGCCATATTCAAATATTTAATGATCCTTAAAAAGGAGAAAATGGGCACCGAGCAGGCAGCTAGCAATCCCTCTCACACACTGCTCCCTCGCCCACTGCTGAAGAAAGGTATTCTGGGGAACCTCGCCTGTCTTTCCTCCTGTCCTCTCCTCAGCCTTTCTTGGTCAAGCCTGTCTGAAAGGATCCCCTAGTCTAAGCTTTGGTTATGAGGAAAACCACAAGATACATTCCGTTCCCATAGATCTGACTTGGAATCACGGTTCCACCATGTCTTTATTGAATGACTATAGAGAAGGCACTTGATTCTTCAGAACCTTAATTGCCCAAAATGCAAAGCCTGCCTCAAGGAGGATTGACCCAGGTAACAACCTGCAGCCCATCTAGGTCAAAGAGGATATGAAATTAGCACTTCCAGGACCTGGAGTGTCCAACTGCCCTGCAATGAATGAGCAGCAAAGTAGAAGAGATACATGGGTCATGGCGTGAATAGAGCTTTCAAAATTCTTCTCGGCCTGTACCCCCAGGAACAGTTTGAATTGAGCCTTGGGCTCAGACAGGAACGTGTCTCCTTGGATTTCCCTAGAAATACGATCCAATGCCAGGGGAAAACTCACCTGAGGCAGCTGGGTTGGGGAAGGGTAAATTCCCACTTTATGGCCAAACTATGTCTGAAGAGACCCTGCTGAAGACAATTATCCGTGTGTCTGTTGTGTTTCTGCATGTCCTGCAAGCAGAGGCACCAGGTGCTTGTGTTGGAGACTGTCTTTCCCAGGATACGTGTGTAGAGAAAGGCCGTAAAAGGCAGAGACAGCACCTCCCTCCAGAGCAAAGGGTAAGTCTGCTTACTGCCCACACAACGAAGACGACGTGTCCCTCTGGAGCTAAGTGCAGCAGCCATGCTTGTTGCTTGTTAGAAAGATCTGGGTTCCCTGAGTTCAGGCTACCTCTCCTGTGGCACGAACCGCTGCATGTACAGGTGTCATCTGGCCCTCTCCACGTTGCCCTGTGGGAATGGCATTCAGAGAACTGGTGCAAATGCTGATACTCTGGCTACCCTATGGTGGAGAGTAGCAAAGTTCTTTGTCTCTGACCCAGGAGTCCACCAGCAGCCATGACACTGTGGCAGGTTAACTCGTTTGTTTGCAAGTTGGGTAAAATCCCAGACCACTCACAGACTTAATGTCCCTTTCTTCCTCATTACCTCCCTCCATCCCTGACCTACCCCCAAATATAAACACTAGGTCCTTAGCACCCAGTCAGCCCCCAGAAAATAGAGATACTTTTAACATTTGCAATGAATTCAGAGAAGTCTCAGAATAATTCTCTGTGTATTTTTAGGAGCTCCTCAGTCGCAGAAATAATTCCTTCAGGTACCTAGTCTCTTGCTGTGTCTAAGCCCCTGATCGTGGTCCAAGAATACTTATCCATAGTAATGAACATTTTTCATGGGACTTATCCACATATGGCACAAAAAAAGAGATTGTGAGTCAAACCCAGGAGTCCCCAGAAAAGACCCAAGAGCCATGGAAGATGTGTATTTATCTCCAACCTTCATCTTCCCACATTGTCTGGCTGAACTGTCAATGGTTGATTTTTTCTTTTTTTTAAGAAATGGAAAGTTAAAGGAACGTGACAATAAATAATAGGCTAAGCTGATGGTGGGTGAAACAGTCCCTGCTATTTGACTTTTCAATATTAAAAACCTTTGGTCACCCCAAATACACACAAAGAATGATCAGATAAGAAATAATCTCCTGTTGTTCGTGCCCAGCAATCTGTTGTTATCTGCCAGGGCTACAGCAGAAATCAAACACCGAAAAGTAATTTTAAAAAGATAGCAATCACCTCTGCTGATTCCATTCATTTCCGACCCATCTGCACTCCAGCTACATCGGAAATTCAGCCCTCAGAGAGCACAAGCGTGCACGTTTCGGCTGCCAAAACCCAGCACGGCCCTTCGCTCCCTTGTCGGAATTGTCCAGAGCAAAAGCCACCTTTCTCAAATTCCATCCTCCTCAGAGAAATAATAAAAGACTCTTTATTTCCATCAGCACATCCACATTGGCAAACAGCTTTCCATTTTTCCTAAGAGAAGGGTTTTGCCATAGAATAGCTAAATGTCAGAGCTGAATGGAACCTTGGCAATCTCCTTGCTCAAACCCGCATTTTCATATGCAAAACGTGAGGCTCAGAGGGGCCGTTGACTCATCTAGAGCACACCGAGCACACAGTCTGTCTCCCCAGCCATAGCTCGCTCTACAACTGCCTCCCTGCTTAACTTCCCACCTGCCTCAGGGCCTTTGCACTTGCTCTTCCCTCTGCCTGGAATGCTCTTCCCAGCCATATCTGCATGACATATTCCTTCACCTCCCCCAAATCTTAACTTAAATGTTTTGGTGAGTCCTTCCCTGCCTATCCTATTTTAAAATTGCCCCCATCCACATTTGCTATCTCCTTCTCTGCTTTGCTATTTCCATAAAACAACCACTTTCTGACGTGTGCTGTAATTTGTTTATTTGTTTATTATCTGTCTTCCCACACTAGAATGTAAGCTCCATGTGGACAGGGATTTTTGTGATGATAACTAGCCATCATAGGAGTTCCATTACTGTTTATTGATTGGCACAATTAATAAACTGCCTTAATAAATCATCATCTGGGGGTCACAAATCCAAATTCCTACAGGGAACGGGCAGGAAATCTCAGGGGTGGAGTGAGGACGGTGGCAAACCAGAGAGCTCCTGCCACCTTCCAAAGAGCCCCTTATCACTCAGCTCCAACCAATCATTGCCATGTGACCATGTTGCTTTAATTTCGATTAAAAAGAAAACAAATTGGCATTTTGAGATGAGAAGGTGAAATCTACTAATTTTTACATATGTATGAGAAAAAAATGAGTTTTGTTTGGATAAGGAGCACTTCACGCCATTCAAATGAGAAAACTGCTTTGTGACTCCTCCGTGACGCAAACTCCCTGAAAATAGCTAGAATGGAGGGGACAGAGAAGAAGGGGGCGCGTCAGAAAAGGTTCCTGTTTTCTCCTGTGTGGCCTGCAAAGCTGAGACCAAGAAACAGACTGCTTGGGTTTTCCCCAGCCTAGAAAACCAAGTAATTAATTGAGCTGATTCAGGGAGGTTCAGAATAAATTATTGCACATCAGAAGTTTCACAAATATGATAGAAACTCTCAGTCTCAGAGGGAACAAACGCAAGAGGCTCCTCAGCATGCATCTGGTGACAACCACTCTGTCCCCACACAGCCTTGGCTGAATTTCAATGGAATGTTTTTTGGGTTTTTTGCTTTTCTTTTTCTTTTTTAATTGCTAAGCAGTCTTTCTTCTTTTATTTATGTCATCTTATTTCCATAGTCTTCAACTCAGAGCTAAAATGAGATAGACTTTTTGGGTATCAAGTATGAATATACATTAATAAAATCTTTTTTAATTGACAACTAAAAATGATATATATTTATCCTGTATGACATGATGTTTTGAATTGACCAAAAGTTAATTGTTTCCTAGACTGTTTCCCAAGAAAATAGAAGAGTCAAAGAGTCAAAAGCTTTGCCTAAATGGACAAAGGTCATTTCAGTCACCAGGGAAGAATCAACTTAAATCAGCCTGGAGCTGCCCCCCTCGCTCCTCCCCGCCACCGGGGAGTTTCACACACAGAGGACGAGGTCCAGGGGCTTCCCTGGGTCGGCCAGAGCGGACCAGCAGGCCACAGCCAGGGCACCCAGGACCTGCAGGGACATGCACGGGTGCCCTTCCCTCCATCCAGGATTCCCCATTCCCCGCCTCATCCTCAGCCTGGACCCCAGCACGGTCGCTTCACTCGTCCAGCAGGCTTCGTCTGGGTCCGTGCACCCCGAGGCAACACCTCTCTCTCTCTCTCTCTCTCTCTCTCTCTCTCTCTCTCTCTCTCTCTCTCTCTCTCTCTCTCTCTCTCAGGACCCCCGCCATGGGCAGTCTCAAGGAAATCAGGTTCCAGATTTCCCAGTCCCATCTGCACTGGGTCTAACACTGACCTTCCTGTGAACGCTGCAACGGCTGAGGCTCCTTGCTGGTCTGCGGGTCCCTTCACCTCCCCCGTCCCGCTCCCGTGGCTGACGTCCGGATGACGCCCACCCTCGCGCTCTGCCCGCCTCTCCCAGGGGACCCCGGGTCGCGAGTCCAGTCCCCGCTCCTGGGCAAAGTGGGAAGTGCCGGTGTCCAGGCAGGACACTCGGCCAGACTGCTTGTCTTTCTTGGCATTAAACATACTCTGTGGAAGGCAAACTGCGGGGTTAAAGACCAAGTATTTGGGCCACATTGGTTCTGAATTCAGATACTCAGAACTTGGACTTTAGGTCCTCTCCTTGTCTGTCTCGAACTTGAATCGAAATAAGGCTGCTCGGCCGATTTTTCATCCGGGCTCAGCTCCTCGCCTTAGTTCTCTTTCTTCCTTTGTTGGAGTTAGAAGCAGAGCGAGAGAGTCATCACAGGGACATCCGCTGGGACTGGCAAATGCAGTCCCAGGTGTTCTGGCAGTAAGCAAGTAACTCTGGTGAAGGTCTTGACCATGGTGGACGTTTTCCAAAAATTAAAAGCTTCAACTACATTTTTTCACATAAAAACATATTAAAGCTTTTGCATTTGATAAAATACTGTATTGGCAAAGATGTAATGACCAATATTTTTATTTTCTTAATCATTTACAAATACATCATGCTCAAGATGATGCCTTTAGGTGAAAAAATAAGTAATAATAATTTGATAAGGATTGATACTTTTCAGCATAATTCCAAAAAATTAAGAGAATGTATAAGTCTAACAACTGAATAAATAAATCTTTTGCAATTTGGATTATTTCCAATTCATTGCTTTTAATAAAATTGAAGGAGGACCAGCGTTGTCAAGGACATATCATTATTAAAATTATTAAAATAATTTTTATGATGTAGCCTTATGTGATTATTGGCATATAACCATGAAGAAATTAAAATTGATATAATAAACATCCTTCCATTACTATATATTTTATTTGTGAATATTTCATTTATATCTATAAAAAATAAAAATTGATGCTGTCTCTTTCAATCAATAAGTAATATTTATCCATGAATACAAGAACTAGTCATTAAATCCACAATCGTGTCATTTAGGGGATAGTTTTCCAAAACTTTTTCTTTATGCTTTATGTCTAAAATCAAAATTGTGATGTTATTATAATGTTATGATCAATAACATACTAGTGTATTTGTGTACTAATAGTAATTATAACAGTAACCCAATCAAAAAGAATTTTTTAATACTTAAGAGTTTTATGATCACAAAATGTAAAGAAAGATTTCAATTTTAACCAATGCATTTTTTTGTTTTAGAAGAACATGCTAGGATAATCAATAAAAAACTTTCAAGCATAAAGATTTATTATACAAGATTTCATGGAGTAAGTGGGATTTGTAAATTCAAGGAAATAGAGATGTAAAATGTTCAAATGCTAAAGAAGAGCTTGTTTCTGTGCTATACATGGATAGCAATTCATATCAAAGCCTTTTGGTGTTTAGAGCCCGCTGGATATACTTAAAACAGTAATGTAAGAGATTTATTTTTAAACGTCAATATTTCGAATATGTCAGAATTTACATGCTTTGTATTATATTAATTTTCTGAGATGTGATATGAGATTTATTGTCTTATGATAGGAGAACTTCCTTATTCATAGGAGGTGCCTGCTACAGTATTAGAAATTCATGCCTGATTGCCTTCAACTGACTCAAATTGTTCATCACATGCAAAAAAAAAACCCGACAAGATAGAGCAATGATGCAAAATGTTAACCATTGTTGACTGTAGGTGAAGTGTGACTGTATATGAGTAGTCATTGTACTATTCTTTCAACTTTTCTGTAGACTGGAAATTTGCATTACAAAAGTTGAAGGGAGAGAAATTATATCCTTTGCAACCTTCTAAATTTAAGATCAAAAACTTTATGTGTCAACCTTAAAATATGCAAAAGAATTTATAGTTTTTCAAAATATTTTGAGAGTATTCAAGCAAATTGTTTGAAGATCACTAAGCTAACCAGGCTAGACCCTGCTTCCCAAACTTTAGTAACTTGTGTCCCAGACACCATGATTTTCCTCCAAATTCATATATTGACTAGACTATTACTAATTTAGTGTTTTTATTTCAATTGATTCCTTTTTTTTTTTTACTTAAAAGCTAATTTGCAGGGAAACATCATGTCGTTAACACAAATAGAAAATCAGCATTACTTGTCATAAAGAGACGATAAACATCAATCAATAAATTGAAAACAAGATGATGTTTTAAATTCTGGTTAGATTCTGTCACTTACACAATAAATCTAAGCCTGAAATCTACTCTCTTATTTTAAAAAGGGCAAAGTATTGCATGGGCCCACAGAAGCAACCACTGGGCTCCTGGGCTGGGCGCATGCAGCACCGTGTCACTTCTGTGCCACGTGGCCAGCTAGGCAAACCCATTCACATCTGAACATGGGTCTGGTCCTTTAGTCTCCAGGAATCCCATCCAAATAAGACAGAACTGTATCTCCTGCACCTTCATAATCATAGCAGTAACATCGATGATTATTATTATTATAACTATACTTGAAGGAGCATATACCATACACTTAGACAATTTTACATAACGTATTCTTTGTAAAACAACCCTATAGCATAAATATAATCATTCACCTCTTATAATTGAAAAAAGTGAGGATCAGAGAGGTTAAGTTACTTGCCCTAGGTCACATAGCTAGTGGGTGTGAAGTCCAGAATCCAAGCCCACATTTGCCTGAGCTGCTGGAACACCTCTGCTCATCACAGGGCTTGCAAAATAGGAGCATCCTGCTCAACGTCAGCCAGGGTCCCATGATGCTAAAGTAGGACAAAGAGTACATCTCACTATATCTTTGAGAAAAAGGGAATGATATAGAGGCTTGACCCTGACCTGGAGTCAGAAGAACCAGATTCAGGTTCCAATTTTGGTAACTTATTCACATAACTACCCGAACCTGTTTCCTTATGCATAAAAAGGAGTGGGTGTTGACTAAATGAGGGGTCTCCAACTTTGATCATGAGCCCCATCAGTTTTTAAAATGAGCACAGATTGCCAGTATCTATGCACTTATTTATCCATTTATTTGTAAGACATAAGTATGTGCTTTAATGAAGAAACGTTGCATATGTTATTAAAAAGCATAAAAATAAATTATTTAAAAGGATGAGATAAGGATAAGGATAACATCAACAAACAACAACAGGGTTATTAAATATCCTGTTGATTGGGATGGCGGATACTATCATCAGCGAATACCTCAAGGCACAATATGAATTGGAGCAAGATTGATTTATCATAATAATATTAGAGAATAATCTGTCGATCAAATATCTCGATAGTTTCAGACATTTGGGGCTGGCTTCTTATCTGCGTTTGATGGAACCATCTTTGACTTCCCCTCATGATGATGAGGGCTGGGGGAGGGGGCAGAGCTGCCACGTCCCTGTAGTTGACTTGCATTAGCACTGGATGTGTTGTCTTCAAACGGTGGCATCTTTGCAGAGTGTCCATTGTGTGAGGGATGGGTTCATTCCAACGCGGAAATAGAATTCAGAAAGCTACCTAAGTAGTAGGCACATGTATTAGTCTCCCAAGGCTGCCATCATGAAGTACGACAAACTACGTGGCTTAAAACAACAGAAATTCACTGTGTCACGGTTCTGGAGGCTAGAGGTGTCAGCAGGGCCACATTCCCTCAGAAACCTGTAGGGAGGAATCTTTCACTGCCTCTTCTAGCTCTTGCTGGTTGCCCACAATCCTTGATGCCAAGGTTGGTTGAGCCAACCTGGGTTTGAGCAAACCTTGGCTTGTTGATGCATCTCTCAAATCTCTGCCTTCACCGGCACATGGCCATCTTCTCACTGGGTCTCTGTCTTTGGTCTCTTCACCTTTTCTTATAAGGACACTAGGCCTATTGGATTAAGTGCTCACTCTACTCCACTATGACCTCATCTTAACTAATTGTATCTGCAACGACCCTTTTTCCAAATAAAGTCTGAGGCCCTGGGGGTTAGGACTTCAACAGATCTTCCCGTGGGACACAGTTCAACCCACACAACATGCATAAATGTGTGGAAGGAAAACAGAGCAGAAAGGCGGCATCGTCCATGTTCTAGAACCTCCATCCTTGCCTCAGTGACCTTCTGATGCATATGGCAAGTGAAGGTGCTATGCCAATCCATATATTGCTATGCCAATTGCTATGCCAATCTTTTTCAAATGTTTTAAATGTAGTGCAGAAGAACAGGAAACCTATAAAGGAGCAGCCAGAGAGAGACAGAGTAAAAAGGCCATGAGAATGTGACCTCACTCAGTTAAGGGCAGTGAATGCTTCAAGAAGGGAGGGTCAGAAGGACAGTGGAGCCAAGGAGTCACCATGATAATGTCTATGAGGTATCCCGCAGACCTAACAGCAGGAAGATCACCATGACCCTTCACTTCTTTCACTTTATACTAACATTTTCTTCCCCAACTCCAATGGATAACTCTGACTGTGCATCCTGTAGAGACCTTTGTCCTAGAGAATCCCAAAGGTTTCTTCCATCTTCAAAAATGTAATGACCCCTTAAACAACCCATCCCCAGAGGTCACTTCCAAAATGACTAAGAAATCAGATGCTGTGAATTAGTATTACGTTGAACCATATAAGGATTCTGAGAGGGCAGAAAGTGGAGACATCAAAAGAACACTTGAATCTATTATCATATTTATTTGCATCTTAATAGCATGCCTACAAGGAATGTATGTAGAATACATTCATATTGTGTTGAAAGAAACTAAGGGTCTTACTAGCAATCATCATCATTATTATTATTAATATTTACCATTGACCATGTGGAAGGCAGCTGAGTATACTGGTTGGAGCCAGAATTCCTAGTTCAAATCCCAGCTCTGCCACTTACTAGCTGTATAACTTTGGGTTATTTATTCTTTCTTGTACCTCAGTTTCTTCATCTATAAAGTCTGTAATAATAGTACTACTTCACAGAGTTATTTTGCAAATAAATATATGTTAAGTGCTTAAAACAGTGCCTGGCACAAAATAAGAGATATATACGTGTTAGTACTGTTGCAATGATGATGATGATGGTTGAAATCTACTGAGCTTCTCAATTGAAGTAGACACTATGTTAAGCATTTTACTTACCTTATCTTTTTTTATCATCACAAAATAGCGTGGCCATTAAAAGAATGGGCTGAGATATCAGGACGGACTGACTTTGAATCTGAGTGTTGCCACTTGCTAGATAGGTCACCCTGGACAAGTCATTTCACATTTCCAAGCTTTGGTTTCCTCCTAGCCCTGTCAAATAATCCAGGCAATCCATTTAGCATAGCACCTGGTGCATAGTCAATGTTCAATTAATGCAAGCTCTTATCATTCATGACCCAGTGAAGGAAGTATAATTACATCCATTCTGCAGATATGACTCTGTTAAGTCACTTACTGGTCCAGGGACTCACTGCTGATATGTACCTGATCCTGACCTACAAGTCAAGTCAGTTATGTGGGTACCTGGTATTTTGTTCTCCTCAGTTAATACTGAATGCTGTGCCAATCACTGATTGACAGAGTTTCTCAGAGCAGCAGAAGTTATAAATATAAGCATCGAAACTTTCACCAGAACAATGGAAGTCACGCTCAGTCTTCCTGAAAAGTAAAGTGCTGGCCTGTCATGGCACTGTGGGAAAACAAAATTTTAAATTTTAGTTGAATGGAGGGAGTCTTGAACTGCTTCCTAGACCTGGCCCTGAAATCAACATATGTGTGGCCTTGGCCAAACGGATGGATGGTCTGGTCTTTGAGTCCAGTTTGAGTTTAGAAATTCTACAGTTTTATGAATTTACCATCCAGGTGGGGATATAAAATTAAGATACATAACAAGGTAATTACAGAACAGTTTAAAGAACGTTTGTGATCCAGGAAGAAAGGCTTTGTGGAATTAGGGTGGCCCTTAACTGTTGATTTAGACAGTAATTTCCAAAATGCCCAATCATGAGAATATCCCAGGGCTCTGTTTTAAAAGTACAGATTTCTGGCTGAATCACAGTCTACAGAGCATCTGTTTTCTCAAAAAGGACTGATGATGCTTGAGCTTCACTCAGTTTGGAAGACAATGTACCAGGTGAATGGGCTATGCCTCAATCACTTAGATTTAATTAGGGTGGTGGTGTAGGGAGCAATCTTTTCTAAAAGCTCTTCAGGTAGTTCCAATATCTCCAGAGTTGAAAACCACCACATTAGATCATTGAATTGTTGAAAATTTTTCTCTTAAGAAAGGATCAGATATTTGTACACCCATGCTCACAGCAGCAGTAATCCCAATAGTCAAAACATGGAAACTACCCAAGGGTCCATCAACGTGTGAATGGAAAAAGAAAATGTGGTCTAGACACACAATGGAATGTTATTTATCTAGAAAAAGGAAGGAAATTCTGACACATGCTACATGCTACACACATGCTACAACATGAGTGACCCTTGGGGACATTATGCCAAGTGAAATAAGCTAGTCATCAAAAAGATAAATACTGTATGATTCCACCTATATGAAGTATCTAGAGTAGTCAAACTCATAGAGACAGAAAGTAGAACCGTGGTTTCCAGGGGCTGAGGGCAGGAAGAAATGGAGAGCTGTCATTTAATGGGCAGAGTCTCAGTTTTACAAGATGAAAAGAGTTCTAGAGATTGGGTGCACAGCAATGTGAATATACTTAGCACTACTAAAGTATGCATTTAGACATGGTTAAGATGGTAAATCTAACGTTATGTGTACCTTACCATAATTAAATAATTGTTTTAAAGATGGGGATGGTAGACACAGAGCAGGCCCTCACCCCAGACATTGCTAATGGATCACTGCACACTTCCATGCAGAGGCCAGACCCTCACAATCCCTAAGCTGGAGAGAACAGTGTGAGAAAAGATGCAGAAGAAGTGAAATGATGAAAGTTAGGAGTATTTGTGTTTGGGAGAGGGAATGAGGGAGTGAGAGTGAAGGAGAAACAAAGAAGATCGTCCTCCAAAGATGGAAGGAAGGACTAGAGAGGAAAAAAGACACAATAAATATAGAGTCTTCAAACACATCATGCATGATCTAGTCTTTAAAATACTGCCTGGTGAGCAGAAGGCCAACTATCCTGTTGCCATGTGACCATTTTGCGCTACTAGGGGACTAACAGGCCACAGAGGCAGCTAGCTCTGTGGGCAAGAGCCAGGCGAAGGACACAGAAAGCCAAGTTCAAAGTCTGTCTCTGCCCCTGGACCCCTTGGACCACTGGTCCTTCCACCCTTTTGTGCTCAGATCCTGCTCCAGGGTGCTGCGGGACATGATTCCAGGGCCACAGATACTCATTGGTGCCTGCAGTGTGGCAGACCCAGCACCAGCCCAGGCAGGGGAGATGCAGCCTCGAGACTGGAGCTGTCTCAGGCATGAACTGCTTCGTAAAGAGCGAAGAGTCAGGAGAGGCCCTTTGGAGACACTCACTGGACACTTGGCTAGACTAGGTGTCCACCTTCAAGGAGTGACTTTCTGAAAAGAAGATGAACCAACACCTTTAAATGAGTCACATCCTCTCCAGGTGTTCTCTCCCCTTCTCTGCTCACAATTCCTTTTGTCTTTTAAAACCAGAGGAAACAAATGTGGTATTATCCTTTTCAATAACTTGGTTCCCCATCCGGAACTAGCAAAACCAAAAATCTATAAGGAAGAAATCGTGTGGTTCACATTTAGGGTACGGGGGAGAGTTTGTCTGCTTAGAGCAGGTTGCCGGTTGCGTTGTTCCCAAAATAATCATTACTACAAACGCGAATCAATGCTTGAATATTTGCTCCCCGCTTTTGCACTAATTAGTATACAGGGGGGAGGATGAAGGGGATGAGATGCAAACCGCAGCCGCCAGCTGTGAAGATTTGTTATGTTAATTAACAACGTGATTAGACAGGAAAACCGCAGTCAGGTCTGATCTGTCCCAGGGTGCCCAGACTGGTCCTGAAATGCCCAGGGAATGGGAGAGGAGGAATCACTCGCCAGGAGTGGGCTCTGGAGCCTGAGCAAAAACCAGGAACCCTCAAATCCCTCCAAGTAGGCACCAAAAAGCAGCTCCCACTCCTACTCCCAAAACCTACTTGAGGCACTGAAGAATGAAATTTCCACAGAGGACTCTCTGTCACTGCCACAATCACTCTGCTAGCTCGAGCCACCACCAGTAAGCTTTCCCTTGTATTTCATGTCGCCTTTAAGTGTAGGTTCCTACGCGAGGATAAATGCGTTAGTGAGCAGAACACCAAGGGGAAATATGGAGCAGAGTTGAGAACACCGATAAAGAATAACGGAGCTCTGTTATTAGCGAAGTAACTCTGCTTTTAAAAAGGGGGCTGCAAGTCTGGGCAGCTGTTAAGTGCACTCAAAAACAGCTTGATGTGCTCGCTGTAAACATCTTTATTTTTCCTGTGCCCAAAGAAGCCATCACGCCAATATACCCACTTCCTGAAGTTGCGAAGGCAATTTGTCTGCTTGCTGCCTTCCCCGGTGTCTGGGCAAATGCTATGACACCAAGTCCCCACGCAGAGCCATGGCTACTATTTCTACAGCTGCCTCCCTTGCTCCCTGGAAATTGTCCTTTCAAATGCAGGCAGCTCTTCTGGACATCAGAGGAAAGATGCTCCACGGATGGCATCATGGGGTTTTATGGCTGGAAGGCAACTAAAATCATGTATGATCCCGCAGTCTCATTTTGGAGGCTGTGGAACAGCTGAGAGGCACGGTGAGGGCACAGAGGCTCCAATGGGCAGGAGCGGAGCCAGGAACCCAGGGCTCCCGCGCCTGGCCCTGCCCATGTGCTGCCATCCCACACGCCACGGAGAGGGCCTGGTTCTGCTCCCCTCACTGTGACTTGCTTGGGAATCTCCGTGTCCGCCTCGAGGGCCAGCTTTGGCAATCTTAGAGGGGAGGGTGAAGGGCTAGAAATCATTTCTTCATTAGGCACACATTGCTGGAGGCTGTCTGCCAGAGATGGGGCTGAGCTCTGGGGCCGCAGAAGAGGGAGCTCTAAGTTTCATGGGGACAGCAGATCCTATAATCCTATAATCGTCCCAGCAGAAGAGGTGGATCTGGGAGCACAGGGGAGGAAGCAGCAGGCTGCTCTTGGAGCCAGAAAAGCCTCCCTAGAGGAGGTGACCTTTGACCTGAGCCACAAACCCCTTCCCTGAGAATGGCCTCTTCCCTAGTCGTCCTGGACTGGGGCGTTTCTCCTGAGATTTCAGCACCTCCACACTTGCCCTCTGGCTGCCCTCCCTAGAATTCCTTCCCGTCCCTGCTCACTTTCCTTCAAAACGTGCTTCTCCTTTTGTTGGGAGGAGGACAATGTTCTAAGACTGCATGGTGATTGTTGCACAACTCGTTAAATGTACCAAAAAATCACTGAATTGTGCACTTAAAATGGTGAACTGTGTAGTGTGTAAATGACACCTCAATAAAGATGTTTTTAAAAATTTCCCAACATTTTCATATGGAGAAAAATGATGGCATTCGTATCATGCCCTAAACGGAAGGAAATTTAGGGTTTAGTGAGAAAAAAATCATTATACTTCATTTATATCAGATGATAAGAAAAATAAAATAGCAAAGTTTCAGAAAGGCATTAAAATTTTGAATTTATATAAAATATCCAAATAAAATATTTTCAAATATTTAAGTAGAAAAACTTGAATTTGTGTCCATGAACATACTTTTTATAATCTGTCTGTAACAGATAAGGCCCTGTGCTCTTGGGGGACTCAGATTGGAAACGACTACATGAATTTGTGAACAATGCTTTTTAGTGACAATCCCTTCAAATTCTCAATGGGTGCCATCAACAAAAAGCTTTGTTCACACCAGGAGGTTAGTACAAATTTTTAAATCGTTTTCATAACCTTCCGAAAGTCTAAATTGAAATTGCATTGGAATAATCTAATAACTTTTTTCTTTCATTGACAAATAAGTAATATTGACATTTTTGTGATAATTTAAACAGATTTCAAATTCAATCAAATTTTTCATGCCAAGTATTTCAATGTAACGATGACATGTTCACCTGCAAAACATACATGAACTATTAGAACAGTCAGCCTGCATACAGTTGGTTTGAATGCTACTAAAAGATACAGAAGCTGCAAAAATAATTATCCAGCACATATGAAGACAGCTGGAACTGTGCCCACCAGGACACCCTGAGTGGCCCACACCTTGGACGATGCACCCTGCTCCCTGGGCCGTTGTCCCCAGGGGTCAGTGGTGTCCTGCAGTTGGCTGCCCACATGGAAGTCCGGGAAAGAGGGCAAGTGGTGGATGGGCTCAGAGCAGGACTCTGGGGCACATCGGTGAACCCCACTCCATTTAGATACCCTCTGAGAGACACCTGAGGCCTCACCCATCACTCCAAAAAATGAGGAGGTCCTGGTCTTCAGGAGCACAGGCTGAGCTGATGCCTGAGAACACCTCCTGTCTTTGGACACCCAGATAAGCTGGGAGCATTTTCTAAGAGTCTTCAGCCAGCCCGAGACAATATCCACTTTGAGGACTTGGGGGGCACTCCCTGGAGTGAGAGAGTGAGAGAAGCAGCAGGTTAAAAACACAGACTTGGGAAGATCAGTGCTTAAGAAGTGTGTGGACAAGTACCAGCTAGGGGAGAAAATAGAAGGGGAGGAAAACTAAATGCTGAGAGATCACAGAAAGCAAAGAAAAGGAGTAATTACCCGGGAAAGGGAGTAAAGTCTTAAGTGCTGCCTAGAGCCGGAGTAGGAGGGAGGCTGCAGGAAGGTAGAGGAGCAGCAGGCATCTGGGAGGGGGGAGGTTCAGGGGAGGGGCGTGGGGCGGTGCAGCCTGGAGCCCACGGCGAGTGCAAGCATTGCCTTCTCACTGACTGGCCAAGGAGAGGAGCCTGTGAACGGTGCTGCCGTGCTGCCAGTGACACCAGGACGAAGGCGGACTTTGAGAGAGCCAGCAACTGGGAGGCCTGAGGTCAGGAACCCAGAAAGAAAGGTTTTCCCGGGAAAGAAAGTGTTCCCCTGCCTCTGACCTGGGAGCAAAGGATTTCTCATTGGTAAGACAAAGAGGGAACTGAAGAAGCCAAGAGCCACCAGCTAGTCAGTTGGTGCAACAGATGGAGACAGCTGTCCCGTGGCAATGTTCCTTCATTATTCATGTGCCAGCATTTTCAGGACAGCTGCTGTGTGCCAGGCCCAGGGACAACAGAGACATGAGCCTTTCCCGTTAGGAGATCAGAGTAAAGGGAAGCGAGCGGGTTAGCAGACCATCACAGAGCCAGCAGCAGTGACTTCGAGATCACAGGATGCAGCAGGAGGCTGCAGAAGGAGCCCCACCCGCCTTAGCAGGCGAAGGAGGCTTCCTTAAGGAGGCAGAATCTCAGCCAAGACTGAAGGAAGAGGAGGAGTTAGATAAACAGGGGAAATACGTTCCAGGAAACTGCCCAGGGGCAAAACGAAGCATGGGTGTGTGGGAACTGAAATGTTCAGATTGGGTGGAGAATCGATAACAAAAAACAGACTGATGAAAGGTGGTGGCTGGAGAGATGAGGCAGGAGCCCAATCATGAAGGACCTTGTCACCTGGTGAGGGCTCTGCCTGTGGTTCTTCCCAGTCTGTAAAACAGAGTTGTTGATCTACAGGAGAAAGTCCTTCTGTGCCCTCCTGCACTCTTAGGACACAGAGACTCCTAATATACAGGGAAGAGTAATAGGGTGTTGGGACCTTCCGATGAGATGGTGTTCAAAGCAGATGGATGAGGTTAAGTGCGCCCCAAAAATCAAAGCCTTTACAAACAAAGTTAATTATGTCTAGCAGTTAGTTCTTTCCCTTGTTTGTAGGGATTTTACAGGAAGCACTTGGGCCATGACTACTTACTTCTCTGTAAACACCAATTTGGTGTCTTATTGCTCAGCTCAAGAATCTTCTGTGGCTCCCCAGTGCCTGCCCCATAAAATCTGAGCTTCTCTGTTTGAGTTTTCAAATTCTCCATCAGCTGATCCACTCTGTTTTTTCTTTTTCTCT
Organism: Lepilemur ruficaudatus; assembly: GCA_963574885.1. Lineage (NCBI taxonomy): Eukaryota > Metazoa > Chordata > Mammalia > Primates > Lepilemuridae > Lepilemur > Lepilemur ruficaudatus. The sequence continues at coordinate 24,338 of CAUYRT010047139.1, forward strand.
AATTCGAACCTCCCTACCAGCTGCCTCCACATCAGTACATATGTTAATTCCCTTAGAAGACAAAGACTGCACTGAGAGTTTACATGTTGTATAAGGGAATTTCATAGCCTGAAAAAGCAAAAAAAAAAGTGTCAGAAGAGCGGGACTGCCTCAGGAGTTCAGAAAAGAGCCCCCCGGGCCTGGTGCGGTGCCTCACGCCTATAATCCTAGCACTCTGGGAGGCCGAGGCGGGCGGATCACTCAAGGTCAGGAGTTCAAAACCAGCCTGAGCAAGAGCAAGACCCCGTCTCTACTAAAAATAGAAAGAAATTAATTACCCAACTGAAAATATATATATAGAAAAAATTAGCTGGGCATGGTGGTGCATTCCTGTAGTCCCAGCCACTTGGGAGGCTGAGGCAGGAGGATCACTTGAGCCCAGGGGTTTGAGGTTGCTGTGAGCTAGGCTGACGCCACGGCAGGCGCCAGGCTGACTCTAGCCTGGGCAACAAAGTGAGACTCTGTCTGAAAAAAAAAAAAGAAAAAAGGAAAAGAAAAGAGCACTGTGGCTGACAAAGGAAGTGACGTCAAAGGAACAAGGAAGAACCGTGGAAACGGACAGTCTGCAAAGCATCATCGTAAAGAACATGGTCACTAGAGTCACACATATTAGCCAGATGACATTTAGCAATTTAGAGAGCCCCTCTGAGCTTCAGTTTACCAACTGTAACAAATCTGATGACTATATCTATCTTGTAGGGTTATTGCGGAGATATGTAAAGCACTCAAAGCGCTCAACACAATGCCCAGCTGAGCTCTCAATCAGCAGTAGCTATTAATGCTAATTATAATAATAACATTCTGAAAAAGAATAAGCATGGTAGTTAGAGATCTGTTTCAGGGTCCAGCTCCCTGGGCGTGTAGCCCTTGATCTTCTACCTACCAGCTCTGTGGCCTTTAGCAAATCACATAAACCTCTCTGTTCCTCATTTTCCCTCCATAAAATGGAAATAATAATAGTATCTTCCCCATATATCACTGTGAAGAATACGGTTATTAGTATCAGCATTAAGTCTAGAAGAAGAAGGAAACTGAAGTCTAGAACAGGGTGAGAAAGAGAAAAGCTGCACACCTTTCTCTAAGCTTGAAGAGCTGCTGCCCACCCTCAGTTCTGCAATGTTGGCACATAAATAGGCAGACAGACAGTGGGAGAGAATGCAAAGCCCAGAAATAGATCCAAATACATGTGGGACATTATGACATCCTCTCAAATCAGTGGAGAAAAATGGACTGCCCAATAGCTGGAGTTGGGACCGTTGGGTGGCCATCTGGGAGTGCTGGCTCTGCCCTCGTCCTCTCGGCTGGGGAGAGAGTGAACTCAACAGACAGAGAACAGAGATGGGCCAGAGACACTTTGTTCTCCATGCTTTTGTGATTCTTGATGTTGAACCTATTCAAAAGTATTATTCAAAAGTATTACGTACTCTAAAAAGTTAAAGGGGGAAAAAAGGTAGACAAATAAATAGTCCCCCAGAAGTGACGAGAGATGGATTGTCCAAGGGAAGAGCTAGCAACCCCACGCTGAGACCAGTTCCCCTGGGAGTGGGCACTCCCTGCTTTTGAGAGGCTACACAACACGTGAGCCATCAGGGCCACCTGTGCAGAACCTGGAAGGGCTCTAGGGGACTGGGAGATCCCTCTTGCCTGTCATTGACCCTTGGGCCATGACTTCAATGCATATGTGAGCATTATCTGTGAAGGGAGTACACTGTATGTACCCATTTTTCTGGAACTACCATTAGGTTTGCTAGATTGGCAGAGATGGGAGCGAGGGAAGGAGAGGGACCCTGGGCATGTGAATTTGAGGAGCTACAGAGGACAGCATCCTGGGATGCCACTGAAGTTGTCAGACCCAAATAAAGCTAGAACAGTAGCAGGACAGAGGGAGCTGGTGGGGTCTCAAAGAGGAGAAGTCCCCGGGTATGGAAGGGATTTATGGAGAGTGCAGGGAAAGGAGGAGACCTGTCTCCTCCAGGTCATTCTTTTGCTAGGACTGGTATGTAAGGAGTCTGGCCTTCCAAAGATGCTAGAGGCTGTATGTAATGACCCAGAAATATCTCTCGGGCCCCCTTGTCCTCCACGGTGATTTAAGTTCAACTGCCCAATTGGTAACAGTTTACAACACTCTCCAGACGTGAGACGTGACCCTTCACCCCGGCCACGTCTATCCGGGGGACTGCCTGTTCTAGCGCCTCCTCCCTAAGCACACTGCTGATAGAGCAGGCAGGCCCTCTCTCTGTCGCCCAGCCTTTGATTTGCACCCGCTACTCACACATCCTAAGAGGATTCACCTCAAGTGCAGCCCCGAATGGGTTAGGTTACAAGCAAGAAAGAAAAGAAGTGCAAAATCAATGCAGCCCATAAACTCTCATTCCCTTGCCTCTCTGCGAAGCTCTAAAGATAAGAGTCTATTTCGATTGATGTGGGATGCACCGCTGAGGGGTTTTTTTAATTAACTTTTTTCCTGATTATAAAAGGAGAACTCTATTTGTTACCTTTCTGGATCTTACCCTGTAGATTAGACACAATGGTGGCATCCATACGGAAAAACCAGAAAATACAGAGTAAAATATAAGAGAAAGAATTTCAAACACCAATTATCCTACCACCCTAGATAACACTATTATTGTATCGGTGTATGCGTTTCCAGTCCTTTTATGAAAGCCTAGGTGATACAGTTTGGATGACATCATATAGTAAATGAACATACTATTGATATGATTATTAATTTCATATAATTTGCCCATAGAGTTAGATTCTTCTTAATTTTTGCTGGTTACATAATATTCTATCTTAAGCATATGCTGATATGCTATAATTTAGCTCATCAATCCTATAATAGACATTTTCAAGGTCAATTTTTTCCTAATATAAGTAATGCTGCAATAGTTAACATTTTATCCAAAGCTTGACCCATATATATCAGATCATTCCCCTTGGATAAATTTCCAAAATTTAAGTTTATAAGGTCCAAGAATATGAACACTTTTAAAGCAATATATAGTACCAAACTGACTTCAAGAAAAGCACCCATCAAACTCCCCCAGCCGGCTGTAGAATTTAACTTTCACTCTCTATATCAGACTCTGAACCACTTCCCAGCTGAGCTGTGGTATCTAAGGCTGGAAGGAAGGTGGTGTCCTACCAGAGTGTGAGCCCACAAGATTAATCAGTCTGTCAGGAAAAGCGGATCTGAAATCCGGTCCAGGTAGGGGAAGGTAGTGGGCATGTGCTTTTTGGTCACCACCTCCATTGATGCTGTTTCTGGTACCCACTGTCTAGGAATCCACCTTAAAGGTTTTTTTCCTCCTGACACCAAACACATGATATCTTTCTAATACCAGTTCTCTGATTCTCTGACACCAGCTGGGTGTCCAACAATTCATTTTAATTCTGACACTACGGGAGTTAGCACAGGCCCCAGAGGTTAAGGGCTCAGTCCCACAAGACTGCCTCCCTTTAGGTGCCAGTCGCAGGTCCAAGGTTGCCACCTGCACTGCTGATGAACCAGCTATAAATTTGGGGAATCCCACAACCGCCTCCTCAGGGTCAATAATCCCCTAGAACAACTCACAGAACTCAGGAAAGCTCTTTACTTTCTGTTACCCGTTTATTATAAAGTCTACAACTCAGGATACATAGGGCAAGGTGTGGGCATAGGGCATGGGGCAGCACTTCGATTGTTCACTAACCCAGCAGCTCCTCAAACCCTGTTATTTAGGGGTTTTTATGGCAGTTCCATTATGTCGGCACGATTGATGGAGTCACTGGCCGTTGGTGACTGAACTCAGTCTTCAGCCCTCCTCCCCTTGCTGGAGGCCCAGAGTAGGGCTGCAAGTTCCAACTCTCCAACCATGGCTTGGTCCCTCTGGTGACCAACCCCCACCCTGAAGTTGTCTGGATTCCTTAGCCGTGGGTGGTCTCATTAGCATACATAAGACAATCAATTCCAAGAGTCCTAGGAGCTCTGTTCCAAGAACTGGGGACACAGAGGCAGTGTTTATTGTGTATTATTCCGCACCACTCCTTCCCCATTTTCTGTTTTCATGGTCCACAGGAAGCCCCACCCACTCCCAGCTGGTGAGTTGAGCTTAAGAAGCAAGCCAATCAGTGCATCAAATCTCCACTCTAGCTACAGAGACTGGCTCAGGGGTGACCATATGACCTGATCAGAGTCAATGAGTCACAGGAGACTTTAGGATGGATGAATGGATAAAGCAAATGTGCTGTCTGTACACAATGGAATATTATTCAGCCATGAAAAAAATGAAATCCTGTTATTTGCAACAACACAGGTGGAACTGGTAGACATTATGTTAAGTGAAAAATAAGCTAGGCATAGAAAGACAAACATTACATGTTTTCATTCATATGTGGGCACTAAAAAATAACAGAACTCATGGAGATAGCAAGTAGAATGATGGTTACCAGAAGCTGGAAAGGGGACTGGGGAGTGGCAGATAAAGAGAGGATGGTTAATGGGTACAAAAACACAGACAGAAGGAATAAGATCTAGTGTGCAATAGGTCAACTATAGTTAACAATAATTTACTGTCTATTTCAAGATAACTGAAAGGGTGGAATTGGAATGTTCCTAACACAAAGAAGTGATAAATGCTTGAGGTGATGGATATCCCAATTCCCCTGATTTGATCATTGCACATTGTACATTTATATCAAAATATCATGTGTACCCCGTAAATATGCACAGCTATTATTTATCCATAATAATTAAAAATAAAAATTTTTATAACAAAAAAAATAACTTTTCTAGGTGCCAAACCAATTCAACGGGCAAAGAATAGCCTTCAACAAATGGTGCTGGGACAACTGGACATCCACATGTAAAAGAATGAAGTTAGACCCCTTCCTCACACCACGTAAAAAAAACTAGCTCAAAATGGATCATATACCTAAATGTAAGAGCTACACTATATGTGCTACACTATACAGATACACTATTTTAGTGTGTATTTAGTATACATACACACATATGTATAATATATGTCAATATCTATATATTCATACAATGGAATATTATTTGGCAATAAAAAGGAATGAAGTAATGACACATGCTACAACATGAATGAGCCTTGAAAATATTATGCTAAGTCAGAAGACTGAAAGAAGTCAGCCACAAAAGGCCACATTGTATGTTTCCATTTATCTGAAATACCTAAAATAGGCAAGTCTATAAAGATAGAGAGTAGATTAGTGATTGCCCAGAGCTGGTGGGAAGAGGAGAGCGACGAGAAGAGTTTGCTAGTGGGTATGGGGTTTCTTTTGGGGATGATGAAAATGTTCCAAACTTAGATTGTGGTGACAGCTGCTTATACTGATTATACTAAATACCATTGAACTGTACACTTTAAATGGATGAATTGTATGGTATGTTAATTACATCTCAATAAAGCCATTTAAAAATGTTCCAGGCTTTTTTGAAGAGATATAGTTAGTGATGCTTGGCAGGAAATGAAACCCTGCCATATTTTCTTATTTCATTCACCTCCCACACCCTAAGAAATATGATACCGGGCGATTGGGTTGGGCTACATGTTTCACAAGATCTGAATGCTGCTTCTCCTTCTTGTTCCTCTCTCCTTTAGCCATGATCTATTATTCCCAGCACTTACAAGCTTTATCTTCCATACAGAAGCTAAAGAAGTATAATTGTATATTGATCTTCAAAGGATGATGTCAACATTGACAAATGTTGTACACATTGAAACCACCCTACCTTCCTATAGGCTTTGTTTCCAGGAATGTATGTTCCGTGAAGGCTTGAACCCTTGTCCCACTGGTCCACTTGTGGTCACGCCCATGCCAACAGCTAGGCTGAGCTAGTGTGCAATGATTCTGGATTATAATAATGGCATATCCCACCTCCCCAAACCCACCCCTAATGACACCCACTCTAAAAACACATCTGAGAACCCCAGGAGCAATGCTTCTTAACCTGTAACCTACAAATCACGCAGGAATCTTGTTAAAAAGTAGGTTCTGGTTCAGTAGGTGTGGGGTGGGGCCTGAGATTCTGAATTTCTGACCGACAGCCAGGTGATGTCACTGCTGCTGCCCTAGGAGATTCTGGTGAAGGTGATTTGTGAATCATACTTCAGAAACACTGTTCTCAAGTCTCACTGCTATAGAGTTTTCTGTTGTATTTAACACATGCATGTTTTTTGCCATGGTTCATCAATATTCCAAGGAAGATATCACTTGATCCAATATGAAACCATTAAGATCGTACGCCCTTTAAGCCTCTCCCTTAGCACGGTGGTTCACAAAGCAGAATCAGCATCACCTGGAAACTCGCTAGAAAAGCACAATCTCAGGCCACACCCGGACCAATCGCATCAGAAACAATCGGTTTATGTTCTAGCAAGTCCTGCAGGTGATTCTGGTGCTTGATAACCAGAAAACCACTGTCCTGGGGTGACAGTGCTTGCATGTGGCCTCCCGCACCCCCTCCCCTGGCTCTTACAATGTGCCTTGAAGACTTTCTAACTGCTGCTCTTTTCACTTGACAAGGCAAAGCAGAACTTTTTTTTATTAGGAAAAGCTGCTTTTCTGAGCGGGCACAGCATGTTACTTTAGTTCCATAACTTAAGGGAGGAGGCACCTGTTGTCCTGAGGGGCCTTCAGGGCACTGGCTTCAGCTTCCTCTCCATATGGGCTGTGGGGACCCAACACTGTCCGAGGCAGAAGAGCAGGTCAAGGTGTCTTGGGGAGGATGGTGAGCTAAGAGGCACTGGCTTCCTCATCTTTCGAGAGTCAGCGTTTTTAGAAGTTCTGCCACAGTCTGCACTGGGGTGACATCAGTTTGCAGGAAAAAGAAAGTCATGCTGTGTGGAGGGGAAAGCTGACCTGGTGACCCGGGCTCAACACACAAGACAGGTGACCTAGGCCCCAAGCTGTCACCCTGGCACAGGGGCTGTGCTTTGGGAGTGAGGGCCGAGCATACCTGTGTCTTGCACTGGAGCCTCGGCCGGGGACTCTCCTTCATTGCTGAGGCCCTAGCACCCAGGACAGCGCTGGCACCATGCAGGAACACAATCATTATTCTTGTGGACTAGCTGTCTGCAAACTCCTCCAGTGTTACAGAGCCAGCGTCTTCATTTAACTGACAAGGAAACTGAAGCCCAGAAAAACTGAGTGACTTCCCCTGTCACAGGGCCAGCCAAAGGCAGAGCCGGCCCCAAACCCGGACCCTCAGACCCCAGGGCCTTCACCCCACACCTCACACCACAGCTGTCAGCTGAGGAGTCACCACCTTGACTCCTCAAGGCCAGCCTTCAGTGCTTTTCTGTCCAATTCGAGGTCAACCCGGGAAAATAGTGCATGGTCTGAATTTTTTTTTAAATTAATATCAAATTTTGGTGTGGAGTAAGAGCCATGAAACAAATTAGTTATTTCAATGTGGAGCGGTTTTTAATCACCTTGGGTCTCTCTAAATTCCAGTTGCCTGTCCTGTAAATGTTGCTGACAGGATTGCGCTGGCATTGGGCTGGAGATGGCAGACTAGTCCATAATCCAATTTTCTGAGCTACAGTCAAGTGTGAAGAGCTAGCCCCAATGCAACGTGTGACCAGGGCTTACTTCCCATAACAGTCGCTAATTAGTGAGAAGGGGTGTGGTTGACAATCTTCATGGCTGTGTTTTGTTTTTCGGGTTTTACACTAGGGAAAAGGCTTGTTATTTGAAACAAGGTCAAACATGCATAAGATGGATAAAAAGAGAAAACCTTTCCTAATGAAAAAAAAAAACTCCTTGAATAAGTATAAATATTGATTAGAATCTAGACAAGTGCTTGGAAATAAAATGATTTTCTAAAATTACCAGAATGCATTATTTATTGTGCATGTCACTGAGGTAGGAGAATAGCATATTAGGAAATCCAGAGAGTTATAGGATTTTTTTAGAGGAACAGGCTGGGGCTCAGCTGCAGGTCAGTTGCAGTATTGCTGAGCAAAGGCGAGATTCCTCTGCAAGGGTTGCGAGGGCAGCCTGAGTCTACGCAGTGATGCCACCCCCAGTTGCAACGACAACATGCAGAAGGACCCAGAGGTCACTGATACTCAGGAAATCTACTCCCAATAGGAAAAAAAGCACACCTTCCAAAAATATTAGGATGCATGTGAATAATGTCACTAGCAGTTATTGCTCTATTATAAATAACCTTGCTGTATTTTTCCATCCTTTTTAAACTTTAAGGACCTTTATACTCATCATCAAGTTGCCCTCACAACAAACCTATGAAGCACATAGGGCACGTGATGTGCCAATTTTACTTCTTTATTGAGCATCTGCCATGTGCCAGGCAACAGGGCCACTGCGGTATAGAATAAGACGGAAATGTTCCCTGCCTGGATAGAGCCAGCAGTCTGGCGGGTGGCAGATGGGTAAGAGTAATTCCACATGAAGAACACTTTTGCTCTTTGTAGCCGCCATTCAATATTCACAACCTAAAAGCCTGCTTCATCCCACACTCTTGTGAGGCACTACGGCACAAAGATGAGGGACACACCGCCCTACCTATGGGCACTTCCTGCCCCTGACTGTAGGAACTTCCTGCCTAGCTGGGAAGAGACTCCCAACAAGGAAACCGTGCTGGTGGGGGACAGATTATTTCACCAGAATATTTCACCACATGGTTGAACTGAATGTGAAAAAACTAGTAGGACTTTTGCTTTTTGGAGAAAACAAAGCAGAAAGGGAAAAGCGCATGTTGTGCTCAGGTGTGAGGGAGATCTGGGGAACAGGGGTGGGGTGGGAGGGCTTGAACAAAAGGGGCGGTGGGAGGTGGGGCTGGCCGGGTGGGCAGGGCCACCTGCACAGGGTTAGAATTCCTGGGCTGCAGAGGTGAGTCACTGTCTGGGCAAGAGGGTACCTTTACCAGTCTTCACAAGGCATTCACATAGTCACCTTCCATTTTGGAAAAAAGAATTCTATTCCCAAAATAGAGTATGGATTTAAGGAGGAGGTCACAGGAGTGAGGCCAGTTAGGAGTTACAATCTACATTTGGATCATTCAGATGAAGGGTTTTTTTTACAACTATATAGAGAAGGGAGAGGGTTGTTCAGTGAATCTAAGGTGATGGAACTGTGTGCTAAACACACCACTTATATTATTTTATGTAATGCGCACAACACCTTTACAAGGAAGGTCTTAGTAATCCCATTTTACAAATGAGGAAACAGAGGCACAGAGAACCCAGGTAATTTCCCCAGGATCACATGTCTAAGTAAAAAGCCGGGGCCTGGACTCAAAGCCACCCCGCCCATCACCATGCATTGCACAGAGTGGACGCTCAGGATCCGTGTGTCCCAGGTGGGCCAGCGCTGGTGAGAAAACGCAGCAGACGTTGGGGGTTCTGAAGAGGCAGCCGTTGGAGTGACTCTCACGCACCTGGTGGGAATGTTCACCTTCCAGTCCCCGGAAGTGTCATCCAGCCTCCCTGTCCACTGATGGAGAAACCTGGGAAACAGTCACATAAACAGCAGTCTCTGGGAAGATGCTCCAAAACCTCATTTACTGAACAAAGGGTGATGGAAGTGGCAAGAACCAGGCCACAGGGAACAGAGCCCATGGGCTCTGGCTGGGTCTTCTTTTTCTGCCCACTCTGCCACCCGGCAGGCCCATGCATCATTTTTCCCTCAGACTGTTAATTAGAGAGACACCCGCCACCCCGACACAACACAGTAATTATGAAAACAGAGCACTGTGCACAACATAACATGGAAATGAAGTGACATGCATCTAATTAATTAAATTTTCACAGCTCCAATCGGTTTTAATTAGAGAAGCTATCCTTTTCACTCTCCTCTCGATCAATAAATGAGCTTTGCAATACATACATATTTTTTAATCAATTAGCCAACAGAAAAAAAGAGTGAGAGTCTAATGCTGAGGATGCCGTGAACTCTTCCACAAGTCACACCTGTGTGCACTGTCCATTTTTATTCTCGGATTAATTCACAGGCAACATGGGCTTTGAGTTCCTGTAACTTGTTTCCAAGTTAAAAATATATATATATTAATTTATATAAAAGAGCTGGGAAATGGCAGCCGCATTGTTCCCACTCACCCTCTTGTCATTCTTGTTTGCAGACCTAGAAAATGCACTGAGGACTCCAGAAAGTATGAAAGGCTCATGGAACAATGTCTTTAGAGGAGCTCAAAGCTGTGTTACCTCATGTCACCAGTATATAGTGTCTGCATACTCTTGACCAAAGGACAGCCCCTCCTCTCCTCCTCCTCTCTCCTCAACTCTGACCAAGCCAACAGCTTCTGGAGGGCTTCCCAAGCTCAACAAGGACCCAACAAAGGGGACACCAGCTGAGCCCTTCAGATCAGCCAGCTTGGCCCTGGCAGTGGATGGCGGTCACACGCACACAGCCAGATCAGCCTCACCGATGATATTGTCAGCTCCATTCATCTGACTCCTCAAATAGGCTACTGTGTGCTGTGTTCCCGTTCCATCTCTGGAACTTTTAAATCCCAACATCAGGGAAGACAGAATGTCCTAAGAATGGAATGAGCAAAAGTTAGTACCCAGGGGAGCCAAAAAGATCAGAAAAAGTGAGGTATAGGATGCAGTGGGCAGCTTGGGAAGCTAAATCACAGAGTGAGGCCTACAAGCAGAGGTGCTCATTTTATGCAACAACCACTGTTCTGGGTAGTAATGAAAGCAAAACCAACCCAGTGGGAAACACCTGTACAGGGTTCCAGGGAGGAGCTACAGAGCACAGGCTGGCAAATGTTGAGACCCCCGCTTTAGACAGACATAGCTAATCGCAGTGCCCTTTCATACTGATTCCAGAAATTACGTCAGTTAGTTTGACTTCAGCTGCACTGAACAGAAAACAGAAACCTTGACTCGAATCAGATGAAGCAACATGGAGATGCATCGTCTCACATAACGGGATTCCAGGAAGGCCAGTGGGGGCGGGGGGAGGACTCTAGGGTTGGTTGATTCAGTGGCTCAGTGAAATCAGCAAGGACCTGGTTCTCTCCATCTCTCTTTTCTTCCCTCCTCAAAGCTGGCTTCACCTTTGTCCTGGTTGCAAGGTGACTATAGCAGACATCATGACATCATATGGACGACAAGGGCCAGACACAGAGATCACCTTTCCTGGCTTATAGGAGAAAACTACCTTCCCTACACACCCCAGCAGGCTTCTCCTCACATCTCAGTGTTCAGGGTGGGCTGCTTGCCCTTTCCTAAGTCAGCCACAGCCCCGGGGAGGAGATGATCCTGGATGCCGTAGACTCATCCATCTGGGCTGGAATGGATGTTGGGGAATCAACCACGGTGTCCCTTGTGGAAATCTATTCTTCACAGCATCACAGCACCCACTGCCAACTACTGGGCAAATCAGCACCAGAGATAAAAAAAATCTCTTGGCCATCCTAGGACTGGGAGAAGAATCAACAGTTGAGAGATCAGAAAGCCCAGCTTAGTAAGGCCAAGGGAGGGAGAGAGGTGGAGGGAAAATCATTTTGATTGGAAAAGAGTTCAAGAATTTGAGTTCTTTGGAGTTGAGGAAAAGCCTTTGCTCCCCATCCCCAAAGGTCTGGCACAACCTACCTAAAATTTACGAAGAAGGATATGATACATGTCACAGGAGCTGTGGCTCCATATGATTGGCAAGAAATCCGGTCACTGTGTGCACCCTCAGGCAAGGAGTCTAATCAGTCATCAGCTAGAAGCCAGGACCTCAGAGAAGGACCACAAGCAACGTTCACAAAAAGGACATCCCAGAGATTGGGTACCTAAAGGAGAAAGCATTTGCCAGTCATCTTTCTTTCTGGCAGAGACCGCCACTTTTTCTGAGTAACGATCTTATAGACCCTTCTTTCTTGGTTTGAGGTGGGAAGGAAGCACCCAACAACTCCCCCCCAAAGAAATCCTTGCTCTCCAATCTGCCCACATTCTTCCCTGCTCTCAAGTGTCTCCCAGAGGTGAGGATGGGCCGGACTTCATGGGGACAGTGTCTTAGCAGTGCCTGTCTGTGTAGGTACTGTAGCACCTCTCTTTAGAAATGAGGATATCCGTCACCCATTGCTTTCAACTTCACAGCTTCTGGTGATGGAGGGGAGCCTATTTAACATCCTAATGCAAAAATAATCATCAAATATTGAGGGAAAGGAGAGAGAACAGAGGTGAAGGTGGGTGAGCACAGTACAAATGAGCTAAATCCTCATTTTCCACAGTGGAAATTAAAAACATTACCTAATATTCATAAATCAAGAAATAGAAATACAAAATCCTTCTATCATAACCACCAGAAGAGAGAAATCATAAGGAAATCAAGGCAGGGGCTGGGAGGGGTAATGTCCAGGCAGGAGGCTGCAGCTCCAGTCACAAGGTCTCCTGTACTGCCTGTGTTACTTGGATAAACATTTATAACAAAGTATCACTCTTGCAGCCCCACTGCCTGGCAAGAAGTGGGTGCTCCATACTTACTTGTTGAATGAGCCAATGAAATGTTCCAAATAAGAGCAATCATTGCTGAACGCCCAGCTACACACGTTACCAATCTGCACTTCACCCCTGACAGCAGAAACCCCAGCCTTTCCGAGATGAGACACGTAGGGTCACCTGCCCAGTCAGCCCTGGACCTCAGTCTGGACTCTCACAAACCTAGAAGAGCAAATTTGACTGTTCTGTCTATTTGACATTTTTTCTTGCTGATCAATCACACAATATCACAGTATCCCACCAAGTAGGTCTCATGATTTGTTCCAGGAGTAGACCAGGTTCCCAGCTAAATGGCAGCATTCAGAGCCCTCACCGTGAGTAATCTACACACAAGGAGATCTTTATGGGAGAGTCAAGGGAAGCCATTGTCATCGGAGCTGTCTAGCAACGTCACCTGGGATCTAATGCCTGGGGATAACCAAATTTCTACCATAGATTACAGCACATGCCACACTCAACACAACCCGCCCAAGGCCCCCATCCATCCATGGACATTGACCAAGGAACTTTTTTAGTAAATTATTTTCCTGAGCATTTCCAGGAAAAAAGTTTGATGGTGATGGAATGTTCCTCAAAAAAGCAATATGAAAATCTCCTTGAGGACCAATATACTCCTGACAGGTCATGTTCATTCCCTTTGACAATCTCAGGAGGTCTGTAAGTGTCTGACACGGTGATTTGCAGCATCTATTGGGCAGGAGCTGTCTGAACGTTAAAATATAAAAAATTACAATTTAATTGGTTATAAAAATGGTTTTGCAACGATGTGATAACTACTGACATTGGGTTTGCATATTTTAGTTAAAAGTGTGCACTATGCAAGTTACTCAAATGTTCAAAGGATTTGGTTTGGATTAGCTTTAAAAAAAAAAGTGAAGAACACTGGTTTGATTGATTCCCTCTAGGGTGTCCTCCCAACACGAGGTCACCATCTGTCCATGAGATCCAGTCCTGTTTCACTGCCCCAAATGACTCACTGGCCCTGAGCTAAATGGGGCCAGCAGTAGATCCTTACAGACTGTCTATGAAGAGAAACATGCCGTATGCTCTGCTTCAAGTGAGATGGAGCCAGGCTCTGTCTCCTCTGGGGCCCAGGAGATGCCCGGGCATAATTCTACTGCAGGGAGACTCCACCATTCAGGAGCAGTTCTGTCCCCTCCCTCCCTGTCCTCCTCCCCAGGTCACCCAGAGTTGCTCTGAAGATCTAGGGGTAATGGTAGCAAAGCTTGTGCGAGACTAATGCACTATTGGCCACTGTGCATTCTTCGCTATGACCAAAGAATGGTTTTGAGCGACTCCCTAGGTGAAAAAGAATCTCATAGCTAAAGCATGAGCATGTAAAGCCCTCCCACCACAGATTCAAGCTGCGATCTACCTGGTGCTTGTTGCCTTAAACTGCTGCCGTCATCACAGGTCTGCCCTGCTTAATTGCAAAATGAGGGTTGCCAGATACTACACCTTCTGATCTGGTTTTGCTGTTGCATCATGACACAGACAAATGATCACCCTAAAAAGGATCCTACAGATAACCAAGGATGTCTGGGCCCAGACTGGGGAGTCTGTCCTGCTGAATCGCCAGTGGGGTCCTCTCCAGCTCACGTTAGCTGTGGCCGAAGACAAAACCAGGCAGCATGGAGGTGCTGTTGTTGGTACAGACCTTCTGCATTTTTACTGCAGTTAAGGGATCATGTGGCACCGCCGTGAAATTGAGCTGAGGACAGCTCCAGTCACGGTCCCAGAGCTCACAGCCCTTTGTCACACAAGGGACTTATGCTAACAGCCAAACCAACATCTGTGTATTGATTGGTAGCAAAGGCATCCCTCCCGGGGTAAGAGGACAACGGGCCATTTGAATTCTCTCCTTTCGGCCTTCCTCTTTCCATCTGCACTTCCCAAAGCCTCACAGAGCCACAAAGAGGAGACCCCACTAATAGTTTGGGGGTACCACAATTACTGTTGTCTCCACAGCAGAACACAGACTCAACTTCAAAGAAAGAGCACCCCTTGCTGGTTAATGTTAGCTAAGCGGAGAAAGCAAAGAAGGGAGGGGGACGGCCATACAAGACAGAGGGCCCTAGTGTTGGTTTAGTGACCTGTTTGTCAGGGTGATTTGCAGTGGGCTATTCCAGTGTCATTTTCACTCCAGTAATGAGCCATTTATGGAAGTCTGCGAAAACCTGTTTTATTGCTGCACGACCCAGCAAGAAGATCCTTGGAACATTCCCTCAACAAGCAGAAGATGTCCCTCCACATCTGGAACACTCAAAACAGCTCTTGCAGATGTGCCTGAGATTTATACGTTTCACTCAGGGGCAGGGACGGCAGCTAGGAACTGCAGTGGGTCTGCCTCAACACGAGAGGGCGCGCTGTAGTCACTTTTCTCACTCGCAGGGCAGGGTTGGGCGTTGCTGTGGAGTTTGGGCAGAACCAAGCGTCAAATGTGGTACACAAATGGGGTTTTTGCTTTTGTTTTTGTTTTAAAGAGTATCTCCTGGGATGATGTGAGACTTTCACCACACGTAATTATTTTGCTTTGGGCAATGTCCTTTGACCCATGCTATTGTCAATCCGAACCTAGGAATAATTCTCTGATGGTTGTGCTTTCCTTACGACAGCTGCTCGTGCTTGCAAAGTGCTTGTTTCAAAACAACATACTATTCAAATGTCCGCGATTACAGGATGCAGGTGACAAGGAGAGAGGAGTGAGTCTCTCACCAGCCCATCAGGGCTCGTGGCTCTGACCAGCTCATCGTAGCTACGGGTTTCCCACCAAAGGCCCACTCCCTGCCAACACCGCACCTGCCGGGGCAGCCCAGGTCTTCCCAACTGTCTTCTTCCAGTGGGGGGTAATGGAGACTAAACTGTAGGTCTCAGGGCTTTCTGCTGTGTTAACGGAATGGAGAGCTTTGGTCATTACTGTGACAGAAAGTTCAATTTACAAGCTGTGTGGCTATAGCTTGGACGGTCTATAGCCACGGATCTGGATTTTCTTTGTGTGAAATGTACCATCAGAACAAAAATGACTTTTCCCCCTCTTGTCCCTGCCAACGTTTCCTTCTTTGACCTCTCTCCAAAGTCTCCCAGGACACAAAATCATACGTTTGATAGTATTTTTCATACACATCCTTTATATTTTTCATCACACTTTCACTGCGTGATCTCACTGGGATCTCAAGATACAAAGTCGAGGTAAGTAGAGAAGGTATTAATGAGTTTTCCAATTTCCCCAGGCAAAGCTGGTCTGTCCTGTGTTGCCATATGTTACGTATCCCTTTTTTGCTATATTGCAATTACCCCTTTACTAAGTTCTACCACTGTATGTTACCGTAAGGCAGGGACACAGGTCTATCTTAACGGCTTTGTATCCCCAAAACTTTGGCAAGTTCTTGACTTTAAGTATTGTATAAATGTTTGCTAATTTGAATTACTATACCCATTTGACAGATAAGGTAATCAGGCCACACAGAGGAGCTAAATAATACCGAATGCTACATGTATGGCTTGAAGTGAGTAAGGGAAGAATGTGGGATATTACATCTGTGGTCCAACTAGAGCAATAAACAATCAAAGAGAAAATACATACTGCATTCTGAGTCTGAAACACACACAGCAGAGAGATGCAAAGATTAAATAACCAGGCATGCTCATAGTCCTAGACTCTCATCCAGTGACTGGCAGGCTCCTTTAACTTCTCCGGGTTTCAGCTTCAACTCATTCAAGATAAGCAGGTTAGAGAAAAAGTCATCTATGGCTCAGGGAGCTCTAACCTTGTATGGCCTCATCAGTATTCTTGCTGGGGAAAGGCCACATATCCATTTGCACAGATGCATTACACACGCCCCAACATACACACGGCACACGGGTGATTGACAAAACAGCGTGCCACGTGGGCAGCTGGAATCAAGGTGGAAAGAGCAGTTCAGTCAGACCCCGAGGAAAAGTCTAAAGGAAGAGAGAACTTGGAGAACAGGAGAGTTAGGAAGCCTTTAGAGAAGAGGTCAGGCCGGCGCTGAGCCTAAAGTTAATATTTTTGTCGGGAGTAACCAAAGTTTCCTCCAAGTCAATGAATGGAGGGGGACGTGCAAAGTGTGTGTACTCAGAGGACAACAGTATCAGGAAGCAGGGCGACTGCTTTTCCCATGGCCGATGGCTGTTTGTGAAAGGGAGGTTTGTGTTTAAAAGAAAAAGAAAAGAAAACCCGCCTCCACTTCAGTCCAGTGTCATTTCCTCTCTCATCTGAGCGCCACTCCCGTTTTATTTCTTCTTGATACCCCAATCTCAGTTAGGTGCTCCCCTGTTGTATATTCCCATAGCATTCTGAACTTTAACCTCACAGCAAAAATCTTAATCAGGCACGTATGCAGCCTACTGTTTGTCTGTTGCATTTATCCCCTAAAAGACTTGCATCTGTTTTGTTCACTGCTGAATCCCCTGCACCTAGCACACAGTAGGTGTTCAGTAAATGTCCCATGCACCGATAAATGAACATCAGCAACATTTGGGAAGTGGGTCCCTACGGTGGCAGGGCCGCCCTCCAGGCCCCGTTTCCCGTGGCTGTCTCAGCAGTTCCACACAAAGTCAAGTGAGGTCGTAAGTGACAGGTGCCAACGTAGCCCAGGCTGAAAGTCTGGACCTGAGCCAAGGGGTATCACAGAGGAAGAGGCCGCCCTATTTTCTATTTTCGTTTGAGAAACACAACTGCGAAGTTTCATCAGCCAGCCCTGCCTTTGGTGTGCTACGCCCCACCCCCTCCCATATCCTCTCACTCACAACGGAAGACAAGACGTGTTTCTTTCCAAACAAACTTCTCCTGGCGAGCTTCAGTCTCCCTCCCCAGCATCCCCATCACACCAGTCCCAGCTCAGAATGGCTCTGTCTGTAACGCCCACACCCACGCCGGCCCCAGCCTCGAGGTCTGCTGTGGCTATTTCTGTGTTTAAAGAGCTGAAGCATCCAGGCTTCAGAAAGAGGAGGAAGAGGGGGCGACCTCTCGAAGGTCGCACAGCTAAAGTCCCCGCCAAGAGCATCTGGAGAGTAACACTGTTTATCATGATCCTGGTGAATATCTGAGCACTTGCCATAAACCAGGCCTTCTGCTAATGCCCCCCTCCCCCCGCATTATCCCCGCTAACCCTCACACCAGCCCTGCGAGACCCTGTGCTGGGAATCCCAGCTTACCATAAGACCTGAGCCAGGGTAGCTACATGACTAGCTCGAAGGCTGTCTCTCAGCTTGAAGGCACAGATCTGGATTCCAATACAGGACCAAGTCTGACTCGTTCGCCTACGTGCTTATCACAGGGGGGGATGATGTTTTCCTCCCCAGACCCTCACTTATTCAATCATAAACTCCTTAAGCAGCGGAGCCACACAGTAGGAGAGCTGTCTCTGGTCCCTGAAAGGCATTTCACCCAGAGGGTCCTGTCTTCAAGAAAATGACACATTCAGGTGCGGTGGCTCATACCTGTAATCCTAGCACTCTGGGAGGCCGAGGCGGGTGGATAGCTCAAGGTCAGGAGTTTGAGACCAGCCTGAGCAAGAGCAAGACCCCATCTCTACTAAAAATAGAAAGAAATTAATTGGCCAACTAAAAATATATAGAAAAAATTAGCCGGGCATGGTAGCGCATGCCTGTAGTCCCAGCTACTCAGGAAGCTGAGGCAGGAGGATTGCTTGAGCCCAGGAGTTTGAGGTTGCTGTGAGCTAGGCTGATGCCACGGCACTCTAGCCTGGGCAACACAGGGAGACTGTCTCAAAAAAAAAAGACAATGACACATTCGGTCTCCAGCACCACCCTCACCCCTCACTTTTCTTCACGCCCCTTCTTTCTCACTCTCCCACCCATAGCAGAGCCTGGCCCCTCCCTGCTGCCCTGACAGCGCACCTCCCCCGACCCTGGGCCTTCCCTCCTTCAGCCCAAACTCTCCTCCTCCCAATTAACTGACACTGAACTTGAACTCAGCTAGCTTTCCAGGGGGATGCATCTGACAAGCACAGTGTCTGTGACCAGCACAGCACCCCCTGTATATATGGCGCCTCCCTTTAAAATTCAAGCACATCTTATTTCAGCCAAATCTGCAGGGACCAGTTCTGTCAATTCTGTAGTAAAAGCTTGTGTTTAATTCTCCAGTGCGATCACCTGGCAGGCTGCTCTAGACCAGCATTGCTGCTGTCAGGGAAGTAACTGAGCTGCCATAGCCAGGGTGTCTCTCCCCTGGGAGCTCATGTACTTGGATTTCAACACAGGACAACCTGCGGAGGGAGAAGAGGCCTGGACACAAAGGCTGTAAGTGGGGATGTTCTCCTCCGGACCTCCCCCGGCTCCAGCCTCTGAAACTGGAGGCTTAGAAATAGCTGCTATATATTGAGCACCTATTGAGTGCCTTGCCTATTATTTTTGTTCGATCCTTAAAACCACTCCATGGAGTAGGTTGCATTGTCCCAGATTTACAGGTTAAAAACAATGAGATCCAGAGAGACCAAATAACTTCTTGCAACATACAAAGGATTTGGGGTCAGCTTTGAGTCCTTGCCACAACACCCTAGGCTGCCTCGCCCACTCTCTACAGAGACTTCAGATTTTGCAAAGCAAACACCAGCCCTTCCCTTCCCACACGACAGGCTGGAAGATCGATCGGGGAGCTGTTTACATTCAGCGGATAGCGCAGGCTGCGTGTGATGAACTAACAAACATTTGTATTCTAATCTGCGATTAGAGTTCTGCTTCCAGCTCCGAGAGTTCTGACTATATAACTGTGCCCACAAATCCAGTTTTATTTGCTATTCTGTTTATGTATTCTTTGCATTAGAATTATTTAGACCCATTGGACCAACCAAATTTACAAATGGTGGATTAAACACGAAGCGGATGTGCCGGCATACAGGCCGTATTGATCAGGTAGGGGCAATGCAGAACACGGAACAGGTCTTTTAATGTACGGCCAAAATTTCCAAAACTATTGACAGTTTTCTCCGAGGCCTTTCAATAATCCACACGTCTGCTCTGGCTTTTGAATTGCCTAACCTTTGGGTGGTGAAATCACAGCATGTTATTCTAATCCCTTTATAATGGACTAGAGTTCACTTCAAATAAACATGTCTCCTGAGTGCCCCCGGGCAGGAGGCGGAGGGGCTGAGAGGCAGGCTCACAGCTGCAGATTCCCCAGAAAGCCTGACCCGTGCTGTCCAACCAAAGTCCAAGTGGGCTTCTGGGTCTCCTGCTCCTACCTCTCAACCACGGTTCCCAAAACGTGGCACCCAGACCAGCGGCAGCATCACCTAGGAAACTGTGAGAAATGCAAATTCCAAGGCCCTTGCTCAGGCCAGCCCCTGTGTCTGTATCAGCTGGCAGAGTGGCTTGTTGTTTATTGAGTGCCTAACACAGGGAGTGAGAACTGAAGACCAGTGAGCATAAAGGAGACCTACAGGGACCCAGTTTCCATCCCTTTCACATCTGCCCAGGGTGGGCTCCTAGTCCCCGACACGATGGTTCTCTAACTTGAGTGTGCGTCTGAATCGCCTTGACACAGATTTCTAGGCTCCACCGCCAGAGTTTCGGATTCAGCGGGTCTGGCTGGGGGCCAAGAATGTGTATTTTAACAAGTTCTCACCCAGGTGCTACTGCTGGTACAGAGATCTCACTTAGAGAACCTCTGCCCCAGAGGTGAGACTCACTTGTTTCCACTCTCAGCCTCTCTTTCTGACCTTGGAGAGTATACTTATTTTTAAGGCCTTCTCTCCAAACTTCTCAAAACTTGGCTCAAAATTTTGCCTGAGGGCTGATCCAAAAATTACCAAAACCAGAATAAGAATGAATTTATTTCTCTTTAAAGAAGCAGTGGAGGACTGTATCTTAGTATCACAGCCGTTACTCTTTATTCAGAAACAAGGGAAGGCAGGATGGCACTGTTGTTAGGGGTTCGTGGTAAATTTTTCCTGCCAAGCAAGTAGAGAATGAATTCTGGATGTCCAGTTCCGTTTGGGAAGGTTGCTGCAAAGTCACAGGTGGCTTCTAGAATTTGCCCATCCACGAGGTGGCAGCACTGAGCCAGCATTCAAGTGAAATGGCCGCTGGGCTCCCCTTCCTCCCTCCGGGGCCATACCCAGAGCAGGGCAATCAACAGTGGACCGATGCATTGGATGGAACCAAAATAGGCTGGTTTTCCTCCTGGGAAACCTGACATTGAAGAAATTCTCCATCTAGCAAATGCAGACCCTGGAACAATGACCCGAAATGGGATTACATGCATTCCACTTGGTCTCTAAAGACAGAGCCAAAATTTCCCACATGCAAATTAGGAAACGTGGGGCCAACTGGTCACATGGTATCAACAAGACAATGGGGCAGAATAATAAATCTGCGGACTCCCTCAAACCTCGGGGATATGTGGCCTTCTTAGTTACAAGGCAACTAATGGTGATCTAAAAATATACATCGAGAGATACATTAAAAATGTTAAATAAAGCCTAAGCAAAATGGAAAGTTGTCTCAAAATATATTCTCTGATGGTCAGCCAAAACATGGTGTATTATAAATAACAGGCATCATTTTCCCATGGCAAAAACGAGGATGCATGGCTTGAGAGCTGTAAGAGTACTTAGCAGTCCGCATCTGAAACGAAAAGGCTCCCAAGCACAGCCACTGTGACAGCGAGAAACGCTCAGAAACGCCGGTCGCCCCTCTCTGCTCACTTGCCCACCGCTACCGCCTTCTCCAGGGGCTTGATCTGAATTTAAGTAGGTGAGAAGATTTTGGCTTCACCAGTATGCTTTCCGCGCAAATGTCTCTGGAACAGTTACTTGTAATTCCCACCATTCTAGTGACACTGTGTTTTCGTGCTGGGATTATCTGCATAACTGTTTTCATTTCCTTGGCCTTCTAGACAGAACCCCTAAACTCCGTAAGGCCCTTTCCTTCATCTACTGTTCACTAGACCAGTTGTTCCCAAACTCAGCTGATCACAGAATCCCCCGCAGAGTCTTGTTTCAGTTTTTTTTTTTCTCCAATTTTTATTTTTATTTTTTTGAGGCAGAATCTCACCCAGGCTAGAGTGCCGTGGCATCAGCCTAGCTCATAGCAACCTCAAACTCCTGTGCTCAAGTGATCCTCCTGCCTCAGCCTCCTGAGTAGCTGGAACTACAGGCGCGTGCCACCACGCCCGGGTAATTTTTTCTATTTTTAGTTGCTTTGCTAATTTGTTTTTCTATTTTTTAGTAGAGACAGGGTCTCGCTCTTGCTCAGGCTGGTCTCCAGCTCCTGAGTTCAAGCAATCCTCCCACCCTGGCCTCCCAGAGTGCTAGGATTACGGGCGTGAGCCACCAGGCCTGGCCTCAGTTTGGTTTCTAAAATGCAGATGCCAAGCCACATTCTACCTACTGATTTAAAACCTTGGGTGGTGGAGCCGGAAAGTGCTGTTCATTCTAACATATGTGTGGGAATAGTAACCCTCCTGAGGGCGTGCCAATGAGGTTGAGAAGTGGCTGCACCAAGGAACACCGACTTTTCAGACCTCGGAGCACTTTCCCTCCATATTCAGAATGTCCTGGGGGCCAGCCGGGAGGAAATCTTTACAGGGGAGGGACGGAGAGAGATGTGCCCGGAATCCGAGAGACTGACGTAGGGCAGTTCAAACTTGGGTCCCCTATTTCTAATCCATCCTGCTCTTGCCTTAGAATTTTCTCACTGTCTGTGGCCCTGGCGAACTCACATGCACTAGAGACTGCACGGCAGACAAAGGCCACGAAATTACTCTGCTTTGCTGCCCGGCTGCTCCAGTCAGCTAGATCCTCGCGGGCGGAGGCCTCGTAATCCATCCCCAAATCATGGCAAAGCACCATGGAGAGGAAATGAGTGAAAACAAAGACATATGAGCAAAGGGTCAGGTTGCCAGAACTCTTTGAACGGAAGAATCAAAGACTTAGGGAGGAGTTAATCGTGTCTCCAAGGGCACAGGGGGCTGTCTGGGCAGGGCCCGAGGCAGCTGGTGGGACCAGCCCTCACGCCCACGCAGAACATCTGTTCACACCCAGAGAAGTGCAGGAGCTTTTGTTTTTATTAACTGAAGGAGGAGGAAG
>CAUYRT010047142.1:0-53558 GCA_963574885.1 Lepilemur ruficaudatus
AATTTTATTTTGTCACCTAATCAAGATATTCATTTTATTTTGTTTAGCACACTATAATCAATAATTTTCATTCATTGTGCTTGAATAAAATAAATGAGAGGCACCTCCAAAACAAAAATCAACTTAAATCATAACGTATTCAGCAAGATAACATGGTTTATATGTGAATAATCCACAATTTATCACATAAAATAAATGTATAAAAATGATAAATCTCTTGGAGGCCGGGCACGGTGGCTCACGCCTGTAATCCTAGCACTCTGGGAGGCCGAGGCGGGCAGATCGCTCAAGGTCAGGAGTTCGAAAAAATGATAAATCTCAGTACAAGAACAATAACTTAGTTCTATCACAGGATTAAGTTAATGCCTCACTTTGATGAAGCACAGTTTATTTAAATCAGCTAGAAGTAGTACATCTTAAAAACACTGACATGATGGATATCTGAATGTGATCAATTATTCCAAAAGCTTCATAATTTACAGAGAAAGTTGAGATTTTATGTTATGATAATTTTAAAACAAACATTGTCTATGGTTTTTTTCTGTGCTTTTTAGCTCTTCTGTTCAATCATTGCTGGGCTGCTACATTACTTCTTTTTAGCTGCCTTTGCATGGATGTGCATTGAAGGTATACATCTTTATCTCATTGTGGTGGGAATAATCTACAACAAGGGATTTTTGCACAAGAATTTTTATATCTTTGGATATCTCAGCCCCGCTGTGGTAGTTGGATTTTCAGCAGCATTAGGATACAGATATTATGGCACAACCAAAGTGTAAGTTAAGATGATTTCATGAGCATTCGAAATGCAATTCTGAATATGCTTTGCATATCTCTGTGATTGTGCTTTGTTACACTACCTACAAACATATTTATAGATGTTTATCTATTATTTACTTTTCAGATGTTGGCTTAGCACCGAAAACAACTTTATTTGGAGTTTTATAGGACCAGCATGTCTAATCATTCTTGTACGTATGTATGAAATTGTTATTAGAATTCAAAAAAGTGATGAGCTAAAGTGTGCTTAAAATTCCCAGCGATCAGATGTTAGTCTGAAAAACAAAAGAATTTTGAACACTTACAGTATATCATTTATTAACATTTTATATATATTTTGATGGAGAAAAAATATATGTATCTCGTAAATTCAAAGGTAGTACAATTCATTTGCCCTTTCTGGAAGAGGATAGATTTCTGCATAACACAGTGATAACAACATTTTTCACTTATCAGTAATATCTCAACATACTTCAATACTGAGAATGTGCCAACCAGCTGATAATCTGGCATTTCAGATGTTTACGTTATTTAATCTTTTATCGATGATCGGTCATCTTTGAAGATTAGTCTGTCATCTTTATGGTTTTATCATCTTTATGTACCCTGTCATCATAAAGTGATTTTAAACTAAATTGTAACATCAGAGACAAGAACCCACTATTTCTCATGAACAGACAAGTCATATATTGATAGTCCTATTTCAGCAAGGAAGAGGGCCTTTTAATTCTTATTGGAAGTAGTTTCAAACCTTCAAATTTGGCAGATATTGTATGTTCCTTTCTAAATAAAGACATTTTTATATGTCTCAAGAACATTTCTAAGTGCTGAAAGTTTTCAACAGCCATTCTGAATATAATAGTCGGTCAATTCATCAGGGAGGTCTGACAAGATTCTAGAGTGGAATGAATTGTCAGTGGAGGAGTTGTGACAATATTTTGGACAACTTTGTTCCATGTGTTTTGACCATACGCTAGCCATCTTTTTTGAATTTCTTTTTCTCCCTCACTCTTTTCTCTTGAGTTGTTTATGGTTGTGAGAGAGCTGCTAAATGGAGAAATACTTGAAATGCAAGGCAGAGAGTTTTCATCAAGCTTTATTTTTTAATGGTGTGGGTGAAATCAAGTGCATTCAGAGACCGCATTTCCTAATCATCACAGAAAACTATTTATAATTCGCACAAAGAATCTAGCAATATTTTAAAAAGAAAAGCCATTGGCTAGATCTTAGCCAAAACAATTTGAGTTAATTTATTATAACTACAAAATTTTCAACCCACATTAGAATATAAACTGAATGTTATCCCATTCACATATTTTCATGGGTTGCCTTAATGTATTTTGTGTGAAGACATATTCTACATATTCTAGTTTTACTGATTTCGTCGTACAGAGTGAATCATCTCTGACATTTCTCCACACAAGTAAGAGGTCTGTGGAGAGAAGAATCTCAAAGTTTAAGTGAAAAGTAGCAGGCTCGCAATTATATTGAAACAGTAAAAACAGGAGCATATTTCTCTCAAATAAGAAAGGGAAAGTATTCTCTCAACTCATCTTTTATAGTTGCTTACTCAAGGCTAATTGGAATTATGTTACAATAAGGTACAGAGACTTTAGATGGGTTTGTCTAAAAATGAGTCCTGCAAACTTTCCTAGAAATTTAAATTAATACCATCACATTGCTTTAGTCTGGAATTATTGAACCAATTTATCTTCTGTATGTTTCATTATGATAATCATTCTCAGATTAAACAGAGCGTCAGGCTAGTTAAAAAAAAATGGGTGAGACATCTCAGTTTTACACTAAAACTAAATGCTGTTTATCTTTCATAATATCTTTTAAAATACTAAAAATTTTTAAATAATTATTGAATCAAAGTGAGTTAATTTACTCTAGTTACATTTGTTCTGCACTAATGCTGGCATAGTACTATTATTATTATCATTCAGCTATATAATACAATGTTAGGTGATACTTGTCCTGTTGCCCCAGAATAGTATCTAGTTCAAAGGTAAGTCAAAGAGATAATTGAACACCAAACATTTAAAAAGAGCTACCAGCAGTTTGAGCCTGGTCTTCCCACAGGTCTTACAAAGAGACAGCAGGAGCGGCTATAGCCCAGTACGAGGACTGAGGACGGCAGCTCAAGGGGTGGTGGCTCTGAGTTAGGAGGCTTTGGCCTTTAGGGGAGTACAGTGTTCTCTATTAGAAGTTTTTTCTTTTCCTTACCCATGAGTAAAAAAGGTGGTGCTACCCTATCCCTTGAAGACAAGATGTGGAATACTCCAAAAGTGTGCAGAATATGACATCAGAAATAATAAAAGTACTATTGTCCTGATCCCAGATTGTTAGTGTGACTGTAGAATTTTCATGTCTCTCTTGTATATAAGAAGAGCGGAGTATGCTGAGCAATTTGTTTTTATGAGAGTTCGACATACATCCCTTGATTCAAGACCAAATGTGAACTTTGAGACTAGCACCTGCTTTTGTTTAGAGTTTCCTGCAGGCTGCATGCTTACTGAAGTATTCTTCAACAGCAGGGAAGGAAAGGATTATCATATAGTGTGCCTAAGAATAAAATGGTGGAGAAACACACAAAGACTTTAGCTAGTCTATAAGCACAGAAAAGTCAGAGAAGTCGAAAGAAGTTGTAGCACCTCCCAAGTCAAGCGAAGTTATGTACATGAAGAGGATGGGTTGAATGTAGACATGGTTGCCCCTCTTTGAAGAACTGAAGAGACCAAGATGAAAATGAAATCCAGTGAACACCAAGTAAACAATATCTGCCATCTAAGTGGACGCTATCTCACAAACTGAAACTACTAACAGTAATAAGAACCAAGTGATATCATGACGCTCCTCCATCACCAACAGGTGGTCAGACCCTTCCAGTCTCTTAAGAGCAGAGTTGTGGAGCCTTGGCAATGGCCGTATGGTCTCTCAGGAGCAACCATAATGCTCCTACTCATAGACACAAACATATATATTCCAAGTTTTCTAGAATGGAAAAAGAAGTAAAGACCAGATTTTCTAAAATCTAAAATTACTAAAAACTCTGGCATGTAGATTTATGTCAGTGTCTAGAGAAAAAAAATGACTTTTATATTTGAAAAAAACTTATACTTTGCCCTTTCTAAACTGAAAAACACAGCTTATTCCTTAATACTCAATCTCCTTAAATCCCTCCCATTTTTATCATCCCATTTTATAGTGAAAGAAACGTAGACTTTGATTCAAAATGTTAAGTGACTGGCCCAGTGCCATTAAGTCTGCAGGTCAATGTTGGGTCTAGAACTTGAAACTATTTCTTGTCTTAATCTCACGTTTCATTTTACATTGTCTTTTTTGCAGTCGCCTTCTAACCTATCTTCTGCTGCTATTCTCTCCCATTTCATTTTAATCTATCCAGAATTAAATGCCCCAGACTCAGCTCAGAAAATGGGAGCTATTAATAATAACAATAAGAATTTTAGCGTCAAGCCCCCGTATATTCCTGGAAGGAATCTAAACATTCTTCATGTATTAGCACATTTAATCTACTTCTTAAAACTACTCAATAATGGCCATATGTGTGTGTGTGCTTGTGTGTGTGTTTTATTTTATTTTGAAGTAGGAGAAATTGAGGTATGAAGTGATTACACAGCTTGCTCAACAAACAGCTGGTAAGTACCCTAGCTGGAACTCGCATTCATGAATTGAAATCCATTGCCTGCTTCCCGAATTCCAGTGCTGGTATTTGCCTATAGTTCAAACACCAGAGGCTGGTATATAAAGTTCTCAGTAATTTAGCTAAACCCTGCCTATTTTCGGCCTTATTTCACATTGTCTCTCTCCAGAACACAACCCCTCCCCCCAAGAGCTTTATCCTTTTCAAAATACTTATTATTCTTTGAATATTTTCTTGGTTCTTTGCACTCAGTAATTCTGTCACCTTATACAAAATTCTATTGCCTGAAATCTTATCATTAATTAAAACATATAGTTATGAAAACCTTTCCGGGTTTATAACTAATCTTTCTCCAAGGTGCTACTGTAGAATTTTGATTCTAACCCTATACAATACCTTTAATGTTCTCTTTTGTTGTACAAATGATTTTCTGTGTGCATTGCACTATTCAGGTCACATACAAATAATCATAGAACTGAGTTTCTTGATTTAAATGAGGCAGCAAGAAAGACCATGTAATCTTTCTTAAACTATTTGACTATCCTGTAGGCTGGATTGCTAATATGTAAATGAAGGTAATGATGCCAGCCCAACACAAGGCTATCCCCTATACCTCCCCTATACCTTTTGTATTAAAAATTAAATTAAAAGACTAATTTTAAAATCACGATTTTCACAGCAAAAAAATTGTATGTAAGGGAATGTATGTGTGGCCAAATATTGTGTGTGTGTGTGTGTGTGTGTGTGTGTGTGTGTGAGAGAGAGAGAGAGAGAGAGAGAGAGAGAGAGAGAGAGAGAGTATGTGCAGATCTGAAGATCATGATTTTTTAAATATTGATGAATATGTGGCAGCATTTAATTATAGCAAGATATGAGATATGATTATAATACTTGTGCCTGTTACTATATAGAATTTGTTAAAAAGTCTCCAGTAAACTGTGCCAAAAAAAGTTTAACTAAAATAAAACAAAGTAAATGTGAAATATATTAAAGCAAAAAAAATAATAGAAACTTAATAGAATAAATAGTATTTATTTTCCAGAAAACAAATTTAAATAGATAATTAGGAGCAATTTTTTATGGCCTTAAATAAGGGATAAGATTGCTTTCACAGCTTTCTCTAAACAAATCTAGGAAGACATATACTCTAGAGAAGAAATCTCTATAGAGCAACTTGCTATGGCTTTCACTCCTACGTGGAATCCTTGCATTTCATCTATCACGTAAGAACTACTAGAGGAAGGACTATAGACTAATGCCTTAAATTGTATTTACCTTTTTTTACGAATGGAGACCTGGGGCATGCCTGGCTTGGGATTATGATGTAAATGCATTTGAGACAACATGTAAATGAGTAAGAACTGAATTAGTTCATCATTAGTGGCTTTTTCTACCCCTAGGTGTGTTGTTTCAAACAAATATTCAAGGTTTTAATCTACTCTGATAAGTGTTAACTACTTAGGTCTTTGAACAGCAACGTTTTCTGCATTGATCATATGAAAGTATTTCTTCAGGTGTTGATTCGTTAATATTAAGGATTTCTTAGAATTCTGAAATATGAACCAGTGACTCTTACTGATTCTATCTACCAATCACTGCATTTAAAATGTTAAGATGTGTTCTGGAACCAGATAAAATTTCTTCTGGGTAGAAAAATTTATCAAGGGTTTTATGCTTTTGAAAGGTTGAGCTGTACAAGAAAGAGGCTTCTAAATCTTCGTAAAGCAAGCTGCAAACTGCAGATAATTTCCATAATTTATTTCTTTCTTCAATATTTTTAATCTTTAATGTGGAATTCTTTCAACTAAAACTATGCAAGTGATTAGATTCAAGTGCACAAACATAAAGAAGAGTTTGTAAAAATAATTAAACTTCTAAATAGAAATGGAAGTTTCCCATAGACACATTCAGTACTGAGGAATAGAATTTGCTTGATTGAGGCAAATACTAATTAAGCTATGTTCAAATAGGGCATTTTCTTTTTAAAAAAATGTGAGCTTTCATTTGATTTTAAATCAAAACTCTTAAAATTGTGTGTTGTTATATCACTACTGTTTTCTTTTCAGGTCTGCCCAGAACTCCACTCATTTTTTCTGGCGACTTCCTCTAATTATTCTTTCTATGTCTACAATCTCTTCATTCCCTTTTACCAGGAAATGCCTATTAAAACCTACTGAAAATGAATTTTTTACATAACCTTACAAAATGGGCCATGTCTATGTATATTTTTTATGTGATGCATTCTTATATTTTTAATTGCTCAAATTGCTGAAGATTGGAAGAAATGCAAATATTACAAGACTATGTAAAGTAAAAATGAACATTCCATCTTACATCCTACATACTCTCCATAACTACTCTTTTTCTTAATACTTACTCTGTATCCTTCCAGACCTTTGCCGTATGTGTATTTGATTACAAATTTTAAAAATTGGAAGTCTATAACTTCCAATATATCATATTCACTCTTTCTTGTTAGAATATACAGTTCTACCATCTTTTTATCATTGCATATTATGAGTATGCTCTAATTTATTAAACTACCTCCCTATTGTTGAATATTTAATTTGTTTCCAAACTGTACATATTACAAATAATACTGCACAGACAATCTTTGTTCCAATATAGTTGCATATATCCATTTTATAAAATTGTTAAGAAGTACTTCTTAGAAGCAGAATGCAAGCATATATATTTATAAATTATACACATTGTCCTTCAAAACAATTAATTCAATTAATACTTCTACCAATAACATATAAGAATGTCCTTTTGCTGACATTCTTTCCAAGACAAGATATTATCTTCTGAGGTGTCTAAATGGCTAAATCAGAATACAATAATCAAACAGAAGGATTAGGATAGATTAGGATGTTACTACAGTGGCATAGTGGACACTGTGAGCCAAATCTTTGTTGTGGAGGCTGTTCTGTGTGTTGTAAGAAGTTTATAAGCATCTCTGGTCTCTACTCACTAGATGCCATCTACCATCAACACCTAAATATGACAACCCCAAATGTCTCTATACACAGCCAGATGTCTTCTAGGGGATCATATCCCCAATTCTCTTCATTGGGAACCAATAGTTTAGGCATGGATATTAGTTGTCTTGAATAGGAGTATATTTTGCAGTTGTCTACAAATAGCAAAAATATATGAAAAATAATTAAAATCATGGTTTGGGCACTGCACTTTAGATGACCGTTTCAACAATCCCTTGAAAAGGACTAATTACACTAAAGCAAATTATGTGCATTCTTTTGTAACTAACAAGAGAAATCTTTCAAGTTTCTATTCACTTAGAATTCATAAAACTCCTTAAACTTGGCCAAGAGCACAGTACACCTTTGGACTTCTGATCACCCTCTGAGAGTAACACGATATCCTTGCCCAAGCTGGTCTGCAACAAGAGGGAGCTCTTCTTTGAATTAGTTTTTATTAACATTTGCAGAGTCCTTGTTCTACATATCTGAAGATATTTAAACTTCCCTATTAGTGTTTATTATCTCCCTCTCTTCCCTTTTATATACCCGGCAAATTATGAATTGCTCATTCTGAGAAAATAGACTGTCTGTGTGGCCCTGTCTTGATGTCTTTCTCTCCTAGGAGAACATTGCCCTGTCTGCTTTCAGGGCTTCCCAAGGAGTGAATATTTATATTCCTTCTGATGCAAAAAAACATGCCTCCTGATAGTATCTGATCAAAAAGAGAGCCCAGTTGTTCAGTGTCAGGGTGCAGCTTTTAATCATTAGAGTTCAATTCATATTTATTTGGGTAAGAGCTATCATTATGTCTGCATTTTAAATAAGTGAAAACTAACACTTAGGAACTCAAGCACCTTAGGATCACTCAACTACTGAGGAGCAAAGATGAGCTCAGGCTTCCAGAGTTTACACTCTGCACAGTTTCGCCGCCACACAATCCTTTCAGCTTTCCTTACACAAGAGGTTGAAGGGAGTAGATCTTTGTTAGGTCCGTGAAAAACTTATTCTTATATCCTGGTTTCCAGAAATGGTTTCAGGATAAATTTTGAGAAATCTAGCAACTTCAGACCTTCTAAAAATTATTCATAAACTTTCAATTATTTAAATTTACTTAATGAAGGTGTCAAAATAACTTTATCCTGTTGAAAATGAGGGAAATTGTGTCTCTATAAATATCTCTCTTCCCATTTTAAAGCATTTTGTATTGCTTTATTTAAACACATGCCAAGAATTTTTAACTAACCAAAATATCCTAAAATCCTGAATGTCTCAGAATACAGATCCATATATGGAATGCAGATACTTTGGATGTTTACTATTCTTTCAATTGATATTCATCAATAATTAATTCCTAATACTCTATATTACATCAAATTGCTCAAGTTCCTTTTTTCATTTTTTCTCATCTATTTTTAATTATCCTTCATTTCATATTTCTAATTTGCAGATCTATTTTCTTTAGAAAAAGTAGGTTCTATTACATTCTTTTCTTATTTCAAAATTTTACAGTGGTACAAATGTTTTTGGTTATATGGATCACTTTTGTAATGCTTGAGTCAGGGCTATAAGTGTGCCCATCACCCAGATAGCATACATTGTACCCATTAGGTAGGTTTTCATTCCCTTTTCTCCTCTCCCATGTGCTTGATTTCCACTGTGTTATACTTCCCTCTGTGCACATAAATACTCATCAGTCAGTTCCAATTTAATAGCAAGTACCTGTGGCATTTATTTTCAATTCTTTAGATGCTTCACTTAGGATAATGTCTCCAAATTGTTCCAAAAGGCATTAATTCATCTTTTGTTATGGCTGAGTAGTATACCACAGTATTAGTAGTATCCCATGGTATACCACATTTTGTTAATCCACCATGAATTAATGGGCATTTTGGGTTGATTCTACATCTTTGCAATTGTGAATTGTGCTGCCATAAACATTCTAGTGCAGGTGACTTTTTGATAAAATGACTTCTTTTCCTTTGGGTAAATACCCAGTAGTGGGATTGTTGGATTGAATGGTAGGTCTACATTTAGTTGTTTGAGGAATCTCCATACAGTTTTCCATAGAAGTGTACTAATTTGTAATCCCATCAACAGTGGATAAGCATTCCTTTCTCTCTGCATTCATGCCAGCATCTATTGTTTTTTGAACTTTTTAATAAAAGCCATTCTAACTAGGGTAAGGTGATATCTAATTGGGGTTTTAATATGCATTTCTCTGATGATTAGTGACATTGAGCATTTTTTCATATGTTTATTGGCCATTTGTCTGCCTTCTTTTGAAGAGCTTCTATTTATGTCTTTTGCCCACTTTTTAATGGGGTCGTTTGACTTTTTTCTTTCTGACTTGCTTGAGTTCATTGTAGATTCTGGTTATTAGCCCTATATTGGATGTATACAGATCAGTAGCATTGCTACACACCAATAACCATCAAGCTGAGAGCCATTAACAATAGCTACAAAGAGAATACAATACCTAGGAATATGCTTAACCAAGGAGGTGAAAGCTCTCTACAAAGAGTACTGAGGAACACTGAAGAACACTGAGGAAAGCAATCACAGACGACACAAAAAAATGGAAAAATATATCATGCTCATGGATCAGTAAAATCAACATTATTAAAATGTCCATACTACCCAAAGTGATTTACAGATTCAGTACAATCCCCATAAAAATTTATTGTCATATTTTACAGATCTAGAAAAAATAATTCTACACTTCATTTGGAACCAGAAAAGAGCCAAATAGCCAAAACAATCTTAAGCAAAAGGAACAAATCTGAAGGCATCACACTACCAGACTTCAAGTTATACTACAAGCTTATAGCAACAAAAACAGCATAGTATTGCACAAAAATAGAGACATAGACCCATGGAACAGAACAGAAAACCCAGATATAAAACCATCCACATACAGCCAACTGATCTTTGACAAAGCAGAAAACAGTATACACTGAGGAAAAGAAGCCCTATTCAATAAATGGTGCTGGGAAAATTGGATAGCCACATGTGGAAGAATGAAACAGGATCAGTATCTCTCACTACTCACAAAAATAAATTCAAGATGGATAAAAGACTTAAATGTAAGGCATGAAACCATAAGAATTCTAAAAGAAAATGTAGGAAAACCTTTTCTAGGTATTGGCCTAAGCAAGGAATTTATAAGAAAGGCCCCAATGGCAATCACAGTCACAAGAGAAATAAATAAATGGGACTTGATTAAATTAAAAAACTTCCGCACAGCTAAGGAAATAATCAACAGAGAAAATAGACAATCTACAGAATGGGAGAAAATGTTTGCAAGCTATGGATACAATATTAGATTCTTTAAAAATATTTATGATTCTCTCTATTATAATCCTTATTAATATAAGTAGTATTAAAAGTACAGGTAGTGTGAAAAGTACAAATCTTGGGAAAAAATAGGTGCTACACTTTGAATATTTCAGAATAGGTCAAAGGTTTATCAAGTATTGAAACCCCAATAAGGCTATGCTAGGAACTGAGGGGATATAAATGAACGTATGCTCTCAAAAAGTATATCAAGCATATCCCAACCCTCCACATTTACCCCCCACGTTATGGGTCTCAATAGGGGAAATTAATTCCTCAAAAACTGATTCATGTGATTAACTGTACACCTCGGTGAATTCACTGAAAATCATTTAATTGTACACTTAAAATAGAATGTTGGTTATACGTAGATACAGTTGGAGCACTGTGTATGTACTCTATGGACTACTTTGACAGAGTAGGTTTTTGAATGTAACAAGATAAGTCAACTTGAGTGGTAATGTATTTTGGGAAATCAGCTCACTACAAATTGTGACTGTAAACATTGTACTGTAAATGCTTTGTACTTTTCCCCAATTAAAAAAAAAATCCATTGAACTATATATTTAAAATGGGTATTGTATGCAAATTTTGCTTTAATAAAGTTGCTCTTTAAAGTAAAAAACAAATCATCAGAGCTAATGTTTATTAAGCATTTATCTTTTTAAGAGTTTTCCGTATTTTGTACCATCTCATTGAATTCTTATAAACCACCTTTTTAGGTAGGACTTTATTTATTAACCCCATTTTTCAGCTTAGGAAACAGAGACATAGATCACAGTAAATAATGAAAGAACCAGGGTTTGAACCCAGGCCATCTGGCTACAGAGCCTGTGCTCTTGACCACTGTGCTGTGGGGCAAGCACAGGTTGCACTGTGCTGCAGGTGTCTCTCCACTAACATTAGGAAAGTTCAATCCCGAGGACATGCTACTAACCCAGCCCTCTACTTGCAGCAGCCACAGTGGGTGAGTGTGGACCTGAGAAATGAGAGAAGAACCCAAAGGAAGAGGCAGCATTTCTCCAAGCCTGGACCCCTAACTACCTACATCAGAGCCACCGGGCACCTAGTCCTTGCTTCACCCTAAAAAAACCAAATCAG
This sequence comes from Lepilemur ruficaudatus, assembly GCA_963574885.1. Classification (NCBI taxonomy): domain Eukaryota; kingdom Metazoa; phylum Chordata; class Mammalia; order Primates; family Lepilemuridae; genus Lepilemur; species Lepilemur ruficaudatus. The sequence continues at coordinate 11,866 of CAUYRT010047142.1, forward strand.
AATCTCTGAGCGGGCATTTTAACAAGAAACCACACCCTGTTTCATGAAAACAGTAGAGACAGGCCTGTCCAGAGGAAGGTCCATGTGTCAGACCAACTTGGGTTGGAATCCTGCTCTTTCCAGACTCTTGTTTACCTGCCTATGCCTCAATTTGCTCGTCTGCAAAATGGGCATCACAATAGTACCGGCCACTGGGGCGGCTAGGAGATTGAAGTGATTTGAGTGACAGGCACAGAGGAGGCACTCAGTAAACGCTGGATTAAAATGGCAATGAAATGAGGGACTGGACCCCACCCAGCAACTTTCTCTCTCTCCTTCCCTCCAGGCCCTGGACTGGCCTTTATCGCGTACCCCAAGGCTGTCACCATGATGCCTCTCTCTCCAGTGTGGGCCACCTTGTTCTTCATGATGCTCATCTTCCTGGGGCTGGACAGCCAGGTAAGGGGCAGGAAGAGGGGGAGGCCGGGCTGGGAGGGCAGCGCCAACAGACACTACTCCTAGGGGTGGCTCCCCAAGCCTGGCCACCGCCCCCGGCCCTGGCATCAGGGCCTAGACCGCCACCCCCACCGCCCCTTGCTCTCCTCCCAGAGCCACCCCGTCCACCAGGTGGGCTCCACAGACACATCTGCTTGGCCTCTCCGAGCCTTCCCAGACAGTGTTCCTTAGTGGGAATTTCCAATTCTAGTTTTGAAAACTGTGCTAGATGCTTCCATGCTGCTGAACCACACCTGCCCGACAGCTCGCCTGGCAAAGCGGGCTATGGTTCACGGCCACAGAGGGCCCGCAGCACACATGCCCCTGTCCCACCCCAGTCACTCAGGACACGGGGACAGTAAAGCACTTCCTCTCCCTTCCTCCGGCTCTGTGCTGGGGCCACCGTGACAGGCCCCAGGCGGCCACTGGCCCCTCAGTAACGCCAGCTCTGCCTCCCACCTCCCCTGCCTGCCCCTGGCTCAGCCCAACCTCAGGCCCCTCGCTGACCCCCCAGTACCCCTCTGCCAACCCGTGGAGGGCAGTGCCCTGTGTTTCCACGTGGGCACACAGCTGAGCCCACGCCCGCCGCTCCCGAGCACGCTGCGGTCCTCGCCTCAGTTTCCCTGCCCCCGTTGCCCCTCAGTCCCCAGACCTGCCCTCGGCCCTGCCGCTCATCACCGCTGGTTTCCCCACGGGCCCCAGAGCACTTCTTCCAGCCAAAGCAGTGGCCCAGCCATGGGACAGGGTCTCTGGCCAATCAGCGCTGTGGTGGGAGGGAGGGTCTGCAGGCAACAGGACCCATTTTATTTAACAAGGCGGCTCAGGCAAAGCAGGCAGTCCCCGGGCCCCCCAGCTGATGTGGCGAGACTCACCTGGCCAGGCCTGTAAGGACAGTTCCCAAGCGGGCCTGGCGAGGTACCAGCCCCACCCCTGACCTTGTGCGAACTACACGCTGGCATGTCTGCCAACCCAGCCACATCCAGTGTCTTCCCCTGAATGGCTTCCCAGAAATGGCTAAGCCGAGCTGCTCAGTCTCTGGGTGTTTCTGCTGATAATCCTCCCTCTTATTGTTGCCGTCACGGGCAGAGGCCTCGGGGATCGGCAGCTTGTGCGTGACAGGACAGGCCCGCCCGGCCAAGGGAGGCGGGGCTGGGGCCTGGGCACACAGACGGGTCCCTGGCCTGGCACAGAGGGCGGGTGGCCACTCTGCCCACCCACCCCCACACATGCCGCACTTGCTGTGTGCCTGGGCCACGTTCTCAGTTCATCATCATGATAACCACACGGGCTGGGGGCCCCTTTTGTTATCTCCACTTTAACTGAGGGAGAAACTGAGGCTCAGAGACAGAGTGCCTTGCTGGGACGTGCACCCAGGCCTGTCTGCCTCGTAGCCCACACCCTCCGACGTTTCTTCAGTTTTATCCGGGATCAACAGCCCCCTTGAGTCCCAGCCTCTCCTTCCCCGCCACCCTGGAGAAAGGATGAGCAAAGCTGGCCCTCGCTGCAGAGGCAGGGCAGCCGGCTCTGGAGTCAGGGCAGGGTTTGAGTCCCAGGTCCACAACTCTTGCCAGCTGTGCCACTTTGGGAACTGCGCCTCTCTGTGCTTCATCCCCTTTGTCTGCACAGTGAGGATGGAAACGCCTTCCCGAGGAGGCAGAAGAGGTAAAAGTGAATCTCCCTGTGTGACCTTGGACTACCCTATGCTTCTGTGCCCTTGCGCCCTGCTCCCCCTCCCTCCCTCGAGGCAGGGCCCCATAGTAGTTCAAGCCCAGCCTCTGGAACAAGATTGCTGGGTTCAAACCCAGGCTCCGCCACTTAACACCTGTGTGGGCCTGCGCACGTTGCGTACTCCCCTATGCTTCTGTGTCCTCATTTACGAAGTAGGGATGCTGATAGTACGCAGTGCTTGCTGTTATTATCTCTGTCATCACTACTGTGATTCATTTATTGAACATTTTCTGAGCCTGTCCTCTGTGCCAGGGCCCTGTGCTGGATGCTGGAAATGGGTGAAAGTGATGTGGCCCCTGCCCTCCAGGCTCTGACTTGCTTTTAAGGAGACACACACAAGCAAGGGAGGGCCGCCAGGGTGAGGAGGTGTCCTCAGGGCTAGAAGAGAGGGAGGGTCTGTTCTCTCTGAGTTGGGGGGCAAGGAGGCATGGTCAGGAAAAGGTTCATGCAGGAGGTCTGCCCCCAGTCCCAGGAGAACCAGAGGAGGTGTGGTTGGTGTGTCAGGATGTTTGGGCTGGGTGTTGACGGGTGGGTAGGAGTTGGGCTGACACCGTGTGTCTGGCCCTGTGCTCAGCACCCAGGCTGCAGGTGCTTAGTGGCTCAGACTCAGCCAGCGCTGCCTGCAGATTGGCCGGAGCCCAGAGACTCACAGCAAAGACACAGAGCTGGCTTTGGCTCAGCTCTGGATGCCCTCCTCCCAGCAGAGAGGCATCTGCCCACCAGGAGCCAAGGGCAGGGAACCATCACACCCCTCAAGGCCACAGGACTGAGCGGAGCCTGCCACCAGCAGAGCCATTCACTCCCAGGGCCTTTGCAGAGACTCCAGTCCTGCCCTAAGGACAGGGGCTGGGCTTCATTTAAATTGCTACCCCAGAACCAAGCCCACACATAGGCATGTGACAGCAGGGTGCAGAAGGAGGAGTACTAGATTTGGAGTCTGGAGACCCCAGTTCAAGTTCTGACTGCCACTTCCTTGCTGAGTGACCCTGGGCAGGTCACTTCCAGGGTCAGTGTGCTCATCTGTTAAATGGACATGCTGGAGCCCCATTAGTGCAGGGACTGCTATTCTCAGAGCCTCCGTCCGTGTGCGTGAGTGTGGGGCGCAGGCGAGGCCTGGTGGGAGGAAGCCCCGGCTCTAGGCCTGCTGTGCTTGCCCAGAGCCAGGGCCACCAGGAATGGCCTTTTTCTTGGGTTTCACACCGTCGTGTCTCCCCTTCCAGTTTGTGTGCGTGGAAAGCCTCGTCACGGCCGTGGTGGACATGTACCCCAAGGTCTTCCGGAGGGGCTACCGGCGGGAGCTGCTCATCCTGGCCTTGTCGGTTGTCTCCTATTTTCTGGGCCTCGTGATGTTGACGGAGGTGAGTGGTGCGGGCCGTGCCGTGCGAGGTTGAAGCAGGTGTTGGACAGCAACACCCAGCTCTCAAGGTGACCAGCTGTGTGACCCTGGGCAGGTCTGGCACCTTCTCTGCCACTCAGGTAGTTGTCTTCCTAGTGGGTCACTGTGAGAATCGAATAGAGGTTCTCGGTACGCCCTTAGCACAAGGTCTTCGTGTGAAAGTGCGCAGCTGACGGTCACTGCTGTTATTAACGGGGAACAGAACTCACTTCATCTAGTAAGAATGAGGACGTGCCTGCCGGCCCATCCCCAAGAGTTACTCCTAGGTGCCGGGGACAGTGTCACCACCAGCCCCTACACTTAATTACCTATCATGGGTCTCACGGTCATGGCAGGCTTTCCCGCATGTCTGTGAGAACAGGCCTCCTGATGACACTTGGCACCCGCAGGCACTGTGTGTTCCAGCCCCAGCTGTCTGCATGCCCCTGTCCTCGTTGTCCCTGCGGGGCTTGCGGGTCAAGCGGGTTCTCCGTGAGCCTCAGATTAGGACTGTCTGATGAAGCCATGTGTCTCTCCCCTCCGGCAGCCATCCTGTCAAATAAACACTTCCTCTAGAATCTTGGGAAGGTGAGATTAGGTATCCTTCTCCTCACATGCGGACAATTAATTAATTTAAAAAGAAAAAAAAATCCAAACACTGTTGCCTAGAGACAAGAAGAGGTTTTGCAAGAAATGTAGAAAGAAATCAGGGAACTCAGAATCCATAAAAGCAGCAGCTGTGACACTGAGTTCAGCCGAGGAAGCATCTGGGCTGATGCCACCTTGTTGGACATACTCATCCCATACTTCCCAGTTCCAGGGCCGCCGCCTCCCAGAAGCCTCCTCTGCTTGCCTTCCCTGGACCGTGCTCCACCCCAACGCCTGGTTCCCAGCTCCGCCCACCCCCTCTCACCATTGCCATGATCCGAGGATTCAGTGATCCGCTATCTGCCATCTGCGGTTCACCTGTCTCCCCTCCCAGGCCTCGCGGTCCATGAGAACAGGACCGGCCTCTGTTGGGCTTTGTGCCCTCAGAGCTAGGTTAGGGCCTGGCACAGGGTGGGTGCTCATTGCACAGTGCCTGGGATTGCCACTGCTCCTAGTCATTGTCACATTCATGAGAGGGATAATCAGCGCTGGAGCAAATGAATGGTGTGGTGTTTCCCAGCTTCCACCTCACCTCTCCCAGGCAGGGGCCTGGGTGCTGCTGTGAGCAGGGCCTCATTAAGCACTGGTTAATTATGCAAAGTAGAGTCTTTTGTCACATACAAATTGGAGGGTTAACATGATGCGTTAAAGAGGCTAACAGGGACCAGGATACGAGAAGAGCAAGCGTTGGCACAGCATGGGCATCACTGGCTTGAAGCAGGCAGGTGGGGAGCCTGTTGGTCCGCCTGCCCCTGGCGCCCCCGGCTTGCAGAGTCTGGGATGTCCACCCTCTGCCTGAGGCCTCGGATCTGCCCAAGGGGCACCTCATGGCCCCTGAGGAGCCATCAGGGAGCCAGCGCTGCAGCTACCTGAGACTGTTAATCAGCAGACATTGGGCTTCACCCGCCTCCACGGAGGAATATCTGAGCAGTTGCACCAGGGAAGTTCAAATTGCCAAATGGGCTTGTTGCCTTGGCCTTCGTGGTAATTGCTGGCAGAAGCTTCTCCCCCATTTATACACATTTAAAGCTCAGCTCTAGGGGGAAAAAATAGGGCACAAATTTCTTATCTGCCACCAAGGCGGTGTGGCGGGTGGTTAAGAGCACAGCACTGCAGCCAGACCACCTGGGACATTCCTCGGCCCTTGGCTAGCTGGCTGGATGACCTGCAGAAGGTGCTGTCACCACTCCATGCCTCAGTTTCCCCATATGAACATTGAGGGTAACAACAGCACCTGCTTTGTAATTACACTGTGAAGAGCGGACTGGACTAAGATAGGAGAAGCAGTTAGAACAGAGCCTGTGTTAGGGGCGTCTTTGTTCTTTTTTGGTTTTTTTTTTTTTTTTTTTTTTGAGACAGAGTCTCACTTTGTCCATAGCATCAGCCTAGCTCACAGCAACCTCAAACTCCTGGGCTCAAGGGATCCTTCTGCCTCAGCCTCCCGAGTAGCTGGGACTACAGGCACGCACCACCATGCCCGGCTCATTTTTTCTATATATATCTTAAGTTGTCCAATTAATTTCTTTCTGTTTATAGTAGAGACGGGGTCTCGCTCTTGCTCAGGCTGGTTTCGAACTCCTGACCTTGAGCGATCCGCCCGCCTCGGCCTCCCAGAGTGCTAGGATTATAGACGTGAGCCACCGCGCCCGGCCGTCTTTGTTCTTTTTGATGCCTGATGTTCGTGGGAGGAGGGCGACTGGGGGGCGGCTGTTAGGTTTTAACTCAGGCAGCCAAGCCCGGAGCTCACCACAGAGGTGCCTCCGTCCTGCTCCTGACTCCGCAGACCTGAATATCCACTGTCGCATCACAGATGGGAGGTGCAAACCAGACGCTGCCCAGAGAGCCATTTTGTTTTAGCCCTCACTGAGTTTCTTTTTTAATATGAAAAGTTGCCAACAATTAAGAGAAAGAAAAATTTCCCATGAAAATCTGGATTTCTGATGTCTTCCAGAAAATCTGCAGATCTGGCCTCAGAGCTACATCCCCCAACAACCATCCACCAGAGTTGTGTGGTCCATGGGGCCATTGTCCTTCAGGTAGCCACAGTCTTCACCACTCCCTGGTGTCACTCCCAGCCCTTTTCCTCATTTGTATTCTCTGTCTGGCCCTGTGAATGTTGAGATGTTCCCCCCGCCCTAGCTAAAGAGATGAAGGAAGAAGCAAACAGTCCTGGGCTGTGTGGTCCGTGCACGCTAGAAGGAGGCCCGGGGGTCTGTAGGAGCACAGAGGGGAAGCTTAATTCCAAGTATGTCCCCATGGCAGAGTCACAGGAGGCTATCCAGGCTTCACTCTGGCTTCTTAACCCAACCCACTGTCCTGGCATTCAGACCCCCCACCTGGTCCTTCCTAGCTCATTACATTTTCATTCCCCTGTGCCTCGTTGTACCCCCTAAGGACCCTCGTTGTAATATAAAGATGCTCTTGACAGATCCCAACTGTCCCCGAATCTGCAGCTGGACTCCCCTCCCTCCTCACCCAGACACCTCCCATCCCTCCCAGAGAACCCCCCTGATAACCTTGACCAGCTGAGCTCACAGTTGCCGGGACTTCGCTGAACGTTGTCATCACGGACTTGTACCTGCAGATCCAGCCACACTATTCCTTCACCCACAGAGATGGCCACGCACCTCCTGTGCGCCACGTCCTGGGCCGGAAACTGGAACCCAGCTCTGGACAAGCCTCTCAGAGTTCTTCCCCCTTGCAGCTCACACTCCACACAATCCAACTTACATTTCTCAGGGACCTACTATGCGCCAGGCCCTGTGCAGAGGGCTGGAGACACAAAGAAGACCAGTGTGTGGGGCCTTCTCAGTGGGAGCTTAGAGCTAATAGAGCAGCTTACTGGACGGTACTTTTTTGAAAATTGTGAGTCCATAAAACTTGCTTTAGAGGTCCAAAGAATGAGGCTGTTAGGGAGGGCTTCTTGGAGCAGGTGACATTTGATCTGAGCTTTGAAGGAGCTCACCTACTGAAAGGGAACAGCATGTGCAAAGGCACAGAGGTGAGACTGCTCCATAGTCTGTCCAGGAGGGAGCATCTCAAGGATGGCTGTGGGAGGGTCGATGAGGCCAGGAAAGAGGGCAGTGACCCTGAATGGCAGGTTGGAGGGAGCCCAAGGGTCACTGTCAACTGTAGGGTGACATGGTTGCATTTGCACGTTCAGAGAAAGGTTCTCTAGAAGATGGCAAGTGAGAGGATAGGAGAGGCGGCGGCTAGGTCCAGGCAGGAGGCTGTTGTAGCCATCTAGGGAGAGGCGCTGAGCATCCCCACCTCAAGTCTCAGATTTTCTGGGTCATCTCTGGCCCTGGGGAGTGGGGAAGTGAGGGCTGAGATGAGACAAACCGTCCATAATTCTAGCAGCCCCCAGGGGACAGGCTCTTAGGGGGTGCCCAGGTGGGAGGGTGCAGTGTCCAGACCCGGGGGAAGCAGACTCCTGGCCGATGGTTGCTGCAGGCGAGGGGCCCTCCCCAGGCCAGCTGGCCGACCCGCTCTCCTGTGTGTCCACATGCCTGTCCTGCCACCTGCAGGGTGGCATGTACATCTTCCAGCTCTTTGACTCCTACGCCGCCAGTGGGATGTGCCTTCTCTTTGTGGCCATCTTCGAGTGCGTCTGCATCGGCTGGGTGTATGGTGAGTAGGGGCCGGGCCCATCCACGCCCCTGCTGCCCGCCTGGTGCCCAGAAGCAGGTGTCCAGGGCTTTGGTGGGCTCCAGTTCTCGGGACTTCTCTTTGTCTGTGTTGGCCTCCTCCTCCTCTTCAAGGACTCCTTGGCTCTGCCACTGTTGGGAGACCCACAGCACGGGGAGGGGCTCGGGGCTCGGGCAATGTGACCTTGGGCTCTGCCCCTGAGGCTCAGTTTCCCCCCTATAAAATGGAGTTGTCATCACCACATTTCCAAGTAGGAGATAATGTAGCGAAGCCACCAGCATGGCGCCTGGCTCCAACAGACATCGCCCACTGGTCCTCCAGTCCCTAAACCAAACATGTGGGTGAGGTGTGCTGGGCTTGGTGGGTGCTCCTGCCTAAAGTAGAGCTGGGGACAGCCCTGCAGGCCACTCTGCTCTAGGCAGCCTACCAGGCCCTGCCCCTGTGAGCCAGCTCCCCCTCCTCTCCCGAGGGTCACCTCTGCATTCTCCCAGAATCTCTTCCTCATCTCCTGGGCCCAACTACGCGAGGCCGGGCATGCTCCCCAGTGTGGGGCCAGACTCCCTCCCACTGCAGTTTACTCGAAATCCTCATATGTAATTTGGTCGTTTTTTAAGCCATAAATAAGGTCCCTGCTGCCATTTTTCTGTCTCCAGATGGGGGAAGCAAACACTCTTAGCCCTTCCCCTGGGTCGAATCAGAAATTCTTCGCGTGTGCGACCATCTGATTTATTCTGCACAGGAAGCAACCGGTTCTATGATAACATCGAAGACATGATTGGCTACCGGCCACTGTCACTCATTAAGTGGTGCTGGAAGGTCGTGACCCCCGGGATCTGCGCGGTAAGGACCCCACCAGGAGCCCCCTCCAGCTGTCCACCCGGCCACTTTTCCACTCCACAGCCCCAGCCCTGCCGAGTCTGATGTTCCCATGGGTCCTCACAAAGCTAGAGCTGTGGGGACAGGCTCTGGGCCTGACAAGGGCAGAGCCTCCCTGGAATCCCAGCCCTGCCACAGTTGCTCTGTGACCACAAGCATGTCGCTGCCCTTCGCAGGGCCTCGGAGTCTGAGCACAAACTGGTCACCGGGACGCTCAGCTGGGATTCTGTGAGCAGGAAGGTTTGCTTCGTTGTTAGCTGCGAAGGCAGCAGAGCTGAGGGTGACATCGGGGCACACACCCTGCCCCTGAGACAAGACCACAGAGGAGCCTTTGTGAGCACATGTTTAATTAGGAAAAAAAGCCCATTGCTCTTTATCCCTTCTTGGCCCTTGAAGTATCTTGGAGCTTCTTCACAGACCAGTTGTTCTGAGTGGCAACTCTGACACCGCCCGGCATAGTAACCAGGATGATACCGACATTCCTACCCGGGCAGAGGCTGAAGAAGGGCTCCTGGGGGTGCGGTGGGAGGACGGGAGGCACCCTGTCCTATGGTAACATTAAAGATATGGTTGGCTACCCGCCATTGTCACTGGGTTCCAGGACCCCAGGAGTCTGGGGCCCTGGGTGTCTGGCGCTGTGGGACGGGACTCCGGGTGGTTCTGCCTCAAACTCACTATGGCCCTGCGGCGGGGCCTCGCCTCTCTAAGGCTGTCAGACGGGGTGACCTTCTCCCCTGCTGGCCTTCTGCAGCCCCAAGCCTGGACACCGGGCCTGTCCCCAGGGACCTCTGTTCCGTCTCTCCACAGGGCATCTTCATCTTCTTCCTGGTCAAATACAAGCCACTCAAGTACAACAACGTGTACACCTACCCGGCCTGGGGCTACGGCATCGGCTGGCTCATGGCCCTGTCCTCCATGCTCTGCATCCCGCTCTGGATCTTCCTCCAGGTGTGGAAGACGGAGGGGACGCTGCCCGAGGTGAGACAGCCAGGAGGGTGGGCCGACTCTGCCAGGGAGGGCCGACGGGAGTGGGCACGTCCTGTGTCTCAGCTTCCTCATCTGAACAACCGGCATGATTAAAACGTGCCCCTGCCTTGCAGGGGAGCTATGGCAGGCCCCTCCCACTGGCGTTCACCACCGTGGGTGTGCTGCAGGTGTCTCTGTGGGGCCTCAGGGTTGAGCCATTTTCTAGGAGCTCAGCCTCAGTTTCCCAGCCTGTAAAATGGAATAACAACAGTACCTAAGTTTTAGAGGTTGTGAGAACTCAGCGAGTTCTTGTAGGGAAAGCACTCAGACCAGGAGCTGGCCCAGAGAGTACCAAGTGTCGGCCCTTGCTGTTGTGTTAATCCTGGTCATCAACATTTGGGAGCACCCACCCTGTGTCGTTGCCGTGATGGGCTCTCTACCTGCTGTGTCTCCTGTAGTCCTCACAGCAAACCAGGCTAATAGGCATCATTTTCTGCATTTAACTGGTGAGGGAAACTGAGGCTCATAAAAATGAAGTCACTTGCCAAAGGCCAATCATACGGCCGAAAGTTAGCAGACCAAATTTTTGAAAATAATCGGGAATAGTTAACCCGTTCCCATCCCAGACAGCTACTGATCTCTCTTTCGCTGTGGATTTGCCTGTTCTGGACATCTGGATGTTTCGTGTCAATGGAATCATGCAGGACACGGTCTCTTGTCGGCCAAGCCCACCTCACTGCAGGGTGCGCGCTCCGTCTGACCTCCCACGGCCAGATGGCTTGAGGGGCTTTCAGCGGAGTGTTGGCTGTGTGCCAGACACTCTTCTAAGCAGCTTACACATACTAAGTCATTTAATCCTCATGACAATCTTGTGAGGTGGAGACTCTCTGTCTCCACAAATGAGGAAACCGAAGCACAGAGAAGTGAAGCAACTTGCTCAAGGGCACGCAGCCTCTGAATGGGAAAGCAGAGACTCTGGAGTCTGTGGTCTTGTCCCTGGGGCCTCGCTGCCTCAGCTCCCTCTGTTGCACTGGCTGCCCTCCGCTGTGGGGCCTTGTCTCTGCCCTAGCGGCACACCCCAGGGATTGCAGGAGTTGGCCTTGGCTTCCCAGCCAAGGCCAGAGGGAGACCGGAATGGGTTTGCACAGAGCCAGAATGCCAGTTCCAGCCTGGAGTCAGCTGCTCCCAGCTCCCTGCCCACCGAGGGGCCTGGCTCTGGAAGAGCCGTGCCTCTGGCCAGAAGGAGCAAGCCAGGAGGAAGGTCCCTTCCTCCCTGCTCGTGCACCAGGGCAAGTCAGGCTTCCTGGTGCCCATAGGGAGTTTGGCCAAGGGAAGCTGGAAGGTTCGGATCCCAGCCACACATGTCCAGAGGGGAGCTGACCCCGGGCATTTAAACCCCCACCACTGGAAGGCCCCTGTCTGAACTTCCAGGTGGCTTTTTGGTGCTTAGAAATGCCCGGTGTCTCCTGGTAAATCCAGGAGATGATCTCAGACCTAGTGTGGGAGGGAGGGGCGACTATTTTCCTAGGCCCCCTCCATGTCCCTAAGCGCACACCTGCTGGCTCAGACAGCAGGGCTTCTTAAAGGGAGCAAGTTCTTTGGAGGGGTCAGCCCAGTTTCCAGGCCTTCCTTCCCAAAAGACCTTGTGCTGGTTTGTTCCCCTCCCTGAGCCTCAGTTCCCACAAAGGTCCTGCTGACGGACAGGTAGGATCTGGAGGGTGGGAGAGTTGTTCTGGGGCCACATTGTACCAACAGGAGATAGCATGTTAGTGTTGTGCTGAGTCCGCTAATCTGAGCCTCAAGAGAACCCTGGAAGGTGGATACCATTACTGTCCCCTTTTACAGACGAGGAGACAGAGGCGCAGAGGGGTCGGGTTTCTTGCCCGTGCTGCATGGTGGGGCTGGGACACAGACCCCGGCGCCTGGCTCCAGAGCTCTGCTCCGGGCCCTGGTCTGCATCGTTGCCTGGCACGGGGCCAGGCACACAGGAGACGCCTACAGATCAGCACAGGTGAATCCACCTATTAATCCTACCTGGATTAGGGTTCAGCCAGTGTAGGGTCAGCCTCTTAGGTATGGCAGGATTCGAGAGAGAAAACAGAACCTAGATCATGAGAAATGAGCCACCCCAAAGTCTTTGCAGCCCCCCTTGGGAAAGAGTTTATGGCCAGAGAGGGTCTCCAGATCCTGGCCCAGAGTCTCCTCCTGGGGTCCTGGGGAGTCCAGATGAAGCTGAGCTACGGGGCCCGTCTGGTCTGAGAGGCAGGGCGGAGGCAGCAGAAGCCCGCAGCAGGAGCCTCCGCGTGGGCACACTGGCGCTTTGCAAGGCGGCCTGAGGCTGTGCACGTTGGGTTTGGTGCTCATGGTCCTGCCTTCGAGCACAGTGCGGTGAGCACACCACACCTGCTACGCTGCCCTGGCACGACGGCACCCCTTTTGTGCAAAATGCACTCATTTATCCAGCAATCGTCCTACAGACAGCCCCCAGAGGTGCCTTCTCACTCACCTCACAGTGGCCCTTCCAGGCAGGCCATATGATCCTACTTCATGGATGAGGACAGTGAGTGGGCAAGCAGTGATCCAAACCCCAGCTTCTCAGTGTTCAACAGGGGGAAGGCGACGCAGCCGTGGATGGCCCTGATCAGCTCTGGCTCCCAGGCGCCTTCCATAGGCCAGGTAGGAGGTTAGGTACTTCCGCATGCCGTCTCCTTACTCCTCACCTAACGCCAGGAGCAGGGACCTGCCCTGTCCCCACTTTCCAGAGGAGGAAACTGAGACCCAGGAGGTCATTCATGGGGATGGGGCTGTAAGTGGCAGAGCTGGGGCCCCGACCTCCGTCTCACGATCCCGCAGCACCAAGGCCTCCCCCCATGCGGCTGGGAGAAGCCGAGGCCGACCCTAGCACCCTGGCAGCTAATCTCAGATGGCTCTTCTTCCCTCCAACCATCTAGAAGTTCCGGAAGTTGATGATCCCCAGCACTGACCTGAAAATGCGGGGCAAGCTTGGGGCAGGCCCACGGACGGTGATGGTTAATGACTGTGACGCCAAACTCAAGGGCGACGGGGCCATCGCCACCATCACAGAGAAGGAGACGCACTTCTGAGCAGCCACCTGCCACCTGGTTCCTCTCCCTCCTCCCCCCGTGTGTAAATGAATACCTGAAACACGTGCTTCTCCTAATGGTAGGGCTTGCTCCTTTGCACATGATTTATTAACATGTTAATTTTCAGGTGGCCACCGTACACTCTGATTTAAAGTCACATTCCTCTCCTCGCCCCATTCATTGTGGAAGTAACCACTGTGAAGAGATAATACTGTACAGCAACTAGTGAAATTTTCTCGTCCTAGGGCAGTTTTAATCAATGTTTTCTAGGGGTTAGGAAAAAGTGTATAATATTGTAAAACTTTTATACTTGGGTTGTGGGGCAGGTGGGGTGGGGAACGGTGCCTGTCCTCCTCTGTCAGCCTTTTAACCAAGTGTTCCGCGTCCCTGTCTCCCAGCATGGGCAGCCGCCCCTCCTCCATGCCCCCAGGGAGAACTGGTCCTGAACCTTCCCTTTTGCAAGGGCAGTGGGTTTGAGACAGCAAGGTCAAGGCTGTGGGGCAGAGAAGAAAGGTCCCATCAGACTCAGGACTCCAGGGTTGGAGTCCCCTTACTCTGCACCTCCGCTACCCTGACCCCACTAAGTGACCTTGGACACTCTCCTCCCCTTTCTGTGCCTCAGTTTCCCTACATCCCAAATTGGGGGAGGGGCAGGATTGGGTGTTCCCACAGAGACTCTCTTTGCATGCCTTGCTGGCTCTAGGACCTGCCTTTGATCTTTGGCCTCTTCTGGAGATTTGCAGGCAATAATCTCAGCCCTCCCTGCCCCTCTCCCCACCTGCTTATTTAAAATCAAGATTATCATGGAAACGAAATGGTAGGGATGTGTGTTTTCCCCCAAAGCTCTAGTTTTATCTCATCCGGAGCAGCCCTGCTCTCTGGTGCCCAGTGCGTCCTCAGCCCCCATGGCCTGGCCTACCCTCCTGTCCCGGTCCTCTGCTCTCACCCACAGTTCCGCCTCCCCATCCTCAGCAGGGCTGGTTTTCTGGGTCAGGAGGCGCTGTCTACTCTTGCAGCTACCTGACCAGGATCTATGTCTTAGTCCCTTCCTCCAGGGAACTACAGTGGAGCCTGACACCCGGTGTCCTCCCAAGGCCTTTTCCTGTCCCTGGCCACCTCTTCTCCCTCCTGCTGTCCCCTCCCCAGCCCCACCATCCTGCCTCTCAGATCTTTCCCCATCCCACCTGCCTCTGTCACCAGGGGACTGAGAAGCCCCCGCTCTTGCTGGAGAGAGAATGGGGCATCCGGAGTCTGCAGGGGCTGGTGTCACTCCCCTCCCACCTGGCCGCAGACTCTTTGGCCCGTACCACTCTGCTTTTCTAACTGGACTTTACATCAAGCCTCTGCCTTGGTGTCTGAGCTCTTAGGGGTGGGGAAGGTGCATGCTTTTTTCCTTTTCCTATGTGTTCCCGATTTGATTTGGTGGAAATGTGAGCTTCTTCCAGACCCAGGCAGGGGACCCATGTGATTTTTTCCAAACTCCAAGTGTCTCTGCTCTGGCCAGCCCCCATCTGAAGTCCAGGTTTGCTCAGAGGGATGCCCAGTGCCCCTCTGGGCAGGGAGGGACACCAGTTCTAGCCAGTCCGCCCTGTGCCCACGGCTCAGGCCTGCCTGGCTTCCGACAGACAGACCACCATCCCCCTCTCGTCTCCCTGAGCTGTCTGGCCCAAGCTGGGTGCCCTGCATGCGTGGTCCTCATCTGCTCTCCTGCAGCAAGTCCCTGGAGGAAGCCTTCCTGCCGCAGCCACTGCTGGCTCTCCACCACCAGCTCCTTCCGAGGCACAGAGCCTGTGTCACGCAGCATTCATGTGGCACTTAACACTTGACTCACTTAACACTACCCATGGGGCAGGGCGGGGGGCTGATTGTTGTTTTTTGTTTTTTGTAATTTCCTACTAGTATTTGGGTAACTCTGGGTGTGGGGAGGGCACCGTGGGGCGGGGCACACATCATTGTGACGACTTTTTTGATATTGATTAGAAACGATACATCCTTTCTCAGATATTTACGGTATTATTAAAAAATGAAAAAGGTTATTGAGTATTCAAAGGGCACAAGATTGTCTGCTTACTCATTTTTAAAAATTAAAGAAATGAACAAACTATCATGTGGCTGTCCCCAGCAGGGTGCTGTTCATTGGATTTTTCTTTCTGGTTTTTGTTACCTCCATGATATGCCTGCAAAGCCATCTGAGTTCCACGTTTGGAGGTTTCAGTCTCCACTCAGTATGGCCAGTTAGAAACAAAGTAAAAAGCAGCCGTGTTTCAGGAGCCCAGGCTTGCTTCTGTTCATGTGTTCACCCTTTGCCTAGCCTGCGCTAGATGCTTTACTAAAGTGATCTCTTTAATCCTCACAACCACTGGTGAAGTAGATACTTTTCCACGTTACGTATTTATTGCTTTATTTATTTATTTATTACTTCCCCTCATTGAGACACAGAGAAGTCAAGCAGTTTGTCCGCAGTTACACAGCTAGTCAGTAACAGGACAGAAAAAGAACTCACGTCTGTCTCACCCCAGGCCCCGTGTCTTGATCACTGTGCCTTACTGTTTCTCACACTGCAAGGCCCAAAGAAAGCAACAGCCACCTCACAGTGGCAGAAGTAGCTGCCACAGAGCTCATGCACCTGTCCTGGCGGGCAGACCCTCCTATCTGGGGCAGGCAGGTGGAGTGGAAAGGGATGAAGATTTGCAGTGTGCATCCCTGCCTCAGGCTCCTGGATCTGCCCCTGCCAGCCTTAATTTTCTCATCTCTAAAATGGGGATAATGGCTCCCATTTTGGCTGCAGGATAATCATGACGTTCCTGTGCACTCTGAGCATGAATGGTAAAGTTACATGTTCACACTGATTTTTATTATCCTGAATGAACAGTGCCTACGCTCAAAAAGTGTTTGTGGTATTGCTCAGAACTTAAACGAAAATCTTTAAATTTGTGTCTGAGATTTCCAAATAGCAACTTGAGACCACCAAGTGTGTTTTATCTTGCTAGCCCATGGTACAGGAAGATCATTTTACACACTGTCTACTCATTCCTCTCTGGTCAACTTTTTTGCTTAAAATCCCCAATCTTGGTTCCGCCTGAACCTGTCTTAGCATCTTGCTTTCTCTGTGGTGGTAATAGCTGCTCACAGGGAAAGCATGCCACAGAGTTCTGGAATTCAGACCATCTCTGTGAGCCACAGAGGCTCCTGAGTACTTCATAACTTCACAGAGCCACAGACATTGGTGCAGTCACCTGTCACTTGTCCCCTGCCACCTTCCTTCCTCTTGTCTGAAAGTGTATTGTGTTAAGTAGCTACAGTTGCAAGTCAAGGATAGGCTGGGTCACAGAAATGTGGGTCTCACTCATTCCCAGGGAACCTGTTTTGCAGACTCCTGTTCCTACAGAATTAATAGTATCAGGAATTAATTTACCCAGTAGACCCTGCAGGCTGCAGTGTGTGCTAGTGACCCCTGCTGGCCAAGTGTGATTCCGCAACCTGGCTCTATCAGACGCTACAAAAAACAGAAGGGGAGGGGAGTTTTGGAAGTGAAGTCAAGGGCTACCTCAGGCCTAAGAGATTTTCCTGTGGGGTGGGGGAGGAGGTCAGGCACCAAAGAGCAGACACAGACATTTTCTGCTGAGATATGCAAACTTTGGAAAATCAGGTCCTTTCATGCATTCAGCAGGTCTTTACTGACCTTACTGACCTTTACTGACCTGCTGACCTTACTGACGTAATAATGTTCCTTGCTTGGACCTAAGACTAGAGCTATTAAGACAAGTGGAATAGCCCCTTCCCTTGCATGTTCCTGCTCTTCTTAGTCAAGAGGAGAGGTGTCTACACCCCTCTGGACAGGGGTAAGTTCATGGGGAAAGCTGTTCTGACTTCCTGTTCTCACCCTTCTCCAGCCAGTTGCAGTTCTACAGTGTGGCACTGGGCAAGTCTGCCCGCTTCCATGGGCCTCGGCTCAACCATTGGTAGAATGGTGAAGAAATGAGGCCCAGAGCAGGAACTTAGCTGGCTCAGGATTCCCCCAGAGCTCCTCCATACTCCCTTCTCATAACCAGTCTCTGCACCATCTCAGGCAATGAGATGTTACAAAGCAAATGAGCCTGGGCACCTCATTACCCATTAGGGAGAAGAGTCTATCTTTGTTGCCAACTCTGGCAACTTCTCTGTCTCTGACTTCTAAGGTCCCCCTTGTGGGGGTTGCTGGGAAGAATAACACACACACTGCCCAGAGCTTCCAGGTGTGCTGAGGTGTCAGAGCCACTCCACAAGAAAGCGCAGGGTAGAATGTGCCAAGGCCCGAGTGTCCATAGAGTGCCAAGGTGGGACTCAGCACTGTTCACTGAGCACCTGCTGGGTCCCGGTGTCACGCCTGCATTGCTCATCAGGGCCTCACCACAGATCTAACAGGTAAGTGTTATTAATCCCATTTTTCATACGAGGAAACTTAAGAACTATAAACAGTTTGCCCAAAGAGATGCAAGATATACCTCCTGGCAAGGGGAGGAGCTGGGCTTGGATTGGGGCTTGCTGGGTCTTCGGAGCCCATGTACCCAGCCACTTAGCCATGGGTGCGGGACTCGAGCTGCACCTTGAGGGATGGGAGGCTCGGGCAAGGAGGCAACAGCCTGTGCAATGACGGAAACAGGAGGTCGTCTTTGGGGGAGTGGGGCAGAAACCAGAGTCCTCCCCATTCCTGGTCTACTTTTTATAAGCAACTGTGAGGCTGGGTGACCCCTCTCTGATTCCGCTGACAGAGCAGGAGTGTCACGTGACACCAGCTCATCAGAGGTGGCACCTGGTGCAGGTCCTTCCACAAAGCAGGGGCTCCGTGGACAAGTGCCCGTCTTGCCTCAGAGTGGGGAGCACGGCGGAAAGGGGTAAACAGGCACGGAGGGCCTGCTCAGCGCCAGAAACCAGGCCGGCCCCGTCGTATGCGTCAGCTTGCCTCGGCCACTGTGTGGTTGGCACGGTGTTCACATTCTGCCAAGGAGGAAGCAGGTTCAGAGGGGTAGCGTCCACCACCCAAGGTCACAGAGCTGGAAAGTGGCAGAGCTGGGGTAACAGCCCAGGTGTGCCTGGCTCCAAGGCCCAGGCGCTTTCCGCAGACACCTGTACTAGTCAGGCTTCTCCAGAGAAACAGCCAGTAGGATATGAATCCGGATACACAGGAAGAGATTCGTGGGAAGGGAATGGCTCGTGCACTTATGGAGGCCGAGACGTCCCGTGATCTGTCCCCCTTCTGTGAGCTGGAGGCCCAGCTGGAGGGCTGTGGCTCCTGTCCGAGCCTGACGGCCTGAGAACCAGAGCACAGGTGTCCCAGGGCAGGAGGAGATGGGTGTCCCAGCCCAGACCCTCAAGGGATGGGTGATGCCTACCAGCAGTCTGCCCACTCACGTGCTAATCTCTTCCAGAAGCAGTGTTCTACCAGCCTTCTGGGCATCCCTCAGCCTAGTCAAGCGCCCACGAGATAACCATCGCAGCACTGTTGGGAGCCACTGAGTGTCCCCATAGCCACTAGCACTCACAGGTCGTGCAAGGCTGTGGAAAAGCTACGGATGGTGGTAGAGGCCATGTGGGGAAGGTCTGAGGGTCTTCAGGGGCCTTGAAATCCCCTTGGTGACACTAGGGACCTCTGGAAGCCTCTGTACTTTCCCAGGAATATTAGAAGTCCACTGGGTTCACAGAGAGGGACAAGGGGACGTTGGGGCCAGGGAGAGGCCTTGGCAGTAGAGGGGAGCACAGGGCCCTTGGAGACCTGAAAGAGGTGTGGGGCATCCCACCGATCCAGTAGAATTACACGGAGCCATTCAGGAGGTGTGAGGGCTGAGAGTGACAGCAGGGTATGGGAGTTGTTGGGGGCTGTTAACAAAAGTGGGGCTGATTAGGCAGCGTTTCAGAGATGCTGAGAGCCATCAGGAGTCATAAAAATATCAAGGCCCTTGGTCACTGCTGGGGGCACTTGGGGGTTACCTTGTGGGAACCATGCAGTCTTGAGGAAACGGGAGGGGAGCTCAGAAATGCTCTTAGAAGTGGCGCAGACACAGTGGAGGGGACTCAGTGTGAGTGAAGAGGGTGGCGCCTGCCCGGAGTGATGGAAAGGCCCAGCCAAAACCCCAGACCCTGAAAGGCAGTTGCAGGTATGGCGTGAACCAGCGACACCACAACCTTGACCTGCCTAGGCTGGTGCAGGCCCAGGTTTTCCTACCCACCGCCCCCACCTGGGTCTGGCAAACACGTGGCTTTTCTTATTTTCCTGGGAATTTTCTCTGCCTCCCTTTGAGGCTCTTTCCAAAGCCAGCCATTCCCGAGTGACCAGGCTTTTGTAGACCAGTCTGGGCAGGAGCTTGGGCCCGCCAGAGGTGTGAGATTTCGGGGAAACCAGGCAGAGCAATCTGGGCCTGATCCCTGGGTGACCCCAGTCAGGTGGTGGAGAGAGGGACGGAAGCAGCTGCAGCGTGCAGGCAAGTACCATTTGTTGAGCACCTACTGTTACCTAGGATAAGGTCAAGTATTTTCCATACGCCTCAAAACAACCTGCAATCGCGATTTACATTCAGGCATTGTACACACGGGCAAACAGGCCCGAAGAGGTAAGTAGAGGAACTTGTCCAAGGCTGATCCCAGGGCAAGGTCCAGGGCATCTCAGCCCAGGATGAGATGGAATACGAAGCCAGGGGCATCAAACCCAGAGTCCTTGTTTTTTTCTCTATAGGGGCAGCTCCTGGCTTGGCCTGGGGCCCTAGCAGGGATGCATGAGCACTGGGCCTCCCTGCCCTACCCGCCTCCTCCGCCCCAGGGTCTGGGGCTTAGACAGGCAGGTGGCAGCAAGTCCGCCACCAGGTGGCGCTGCTGCCGAGCCCAAGCCCGCTCCTGTGGTCCAGGCTCAGACCAGTGAGAGAGTAGAGGGTCCAAAGGCCCACCAGGTGCCTCGGTGGGGGACAGGAAGGCTGTCCTTGACAAAAAGGCACAAGTCATCCTTCTCACCCACCCCACCCCTAGCTGTGTTTGCAGCACGACCCCAGGAGCCAGACACAGCAGTGTTCAGTTTTTACTCTCTCGCTCCCTTGCCCAAGGCTGTGTGACCTTGGGCAAGTGACTTCACCTCACTGACTTCAATGTCCTCATCTGTACAAATGGACAGAAGGAGCCTCTCTGGCAGGGACGCTGAGAGCGTAAATGTGACACTGGTGCGTGCCAGGTGTCTGACACGTGGGAAGGATGTGGTTCCCATTACCAGTGACCCAGGACCAGTCAGAAGGGCCCTGCTGGTGGCAGAAGACCACGGGCTAGTTCTGAACTCACTGTGCTCCTTGGACAAAGACTCTTTGCCTCTCCAGACCTTGGTTTCCTCGTCTATAATGTGGGACTAATCACAGGAACTCTCCCTCTTGGTCGTGCTGAGGATGAGACGACAGCGTGGCTATCTGGCATTTGTTTTAGAAAGCTCCAAATAAGCAGGAGGGGTGATGATTGAAAACATTCCTGTTAAAGCATTCTGGGTGCGCGGCTGGGTGAACATGCATGCAGCAGCGAGCTGTGAGGAGCCCCAGGCAGCCCCTCTGGGCCCACCCGGCACACGGGGCAGACCTCGGGTTCTGTTCTGACCATGGACTCAGCAGTGACACGGGCCCTTCCTCCAGCCCCTGCCTGAGTGTCTTCCTGGCCATCCCCTGCCCCTGCCGTGCTCGTCCTGGAGCCCAGCCCTGACTGCTCTGGAGGCAGCGCCGGCGAGCGCCTACCCAGGACAGTGAGGGCACCGAGCGCGGGGACGGTGGTTAGCTCTCCGTGGTGAGGTTTGGGCTGATTTTTATCTTCTTTTTCTTTCTTTCTTTTTTTTCCTTGTACCATCCATTTTTTTTAAACAAAGAACGTCTATTGCTTTTATATTCCAAAAGAAACAACATCAATAAAGCTATTTTAAAAAGTCCTCTTCATGCCATCCAGAGGCTGGTTTCCAGCGAAGGCGCTGAGGGAAAGAAAAATGGTCCCGCGGTTGGAAGAAGCAGCCAGGAGGGAGGGGGCTGTGCCACCCCCGACATCCTTCCACCCTGGAGTCCAGCACCCCCTGGGGAGCTTAGGAAGAAGCCAAAGAAGCAGGACCTTCCACCCCACACACGTGCGGGTGCTCGGGGGCTTTGAGCTTGTCGTGTGTCTCAGGGAGGCGGCTGCGGCTGCCGGAGGAAAGAGGAGCCAGGCTTGGTGGGGGCTGTGTGCTGAGTACTGGGGCCCCTTTTAACTGAGCAGCCCCCCACCCCCCGCCATTGAGGGGCGTGGGATTATCAGCCCAGTTACAAATGAGGAAACCGAGGCATGCACTTGCATTCTCACTGCCTTCCGGATCTCGCCTTTGGATGTCCACTGAGCATCTCAAACTCCATTTGCCCAGTTGATGAATTCATCTCCTCCAACCCCGCCCCCACCCAGCCTGCTCCTTCCCAGCTCGGCCAGTGACAGGTGTTGATGGAGCACCCACTGTGACCCTGCCCTCCTGGAGCTTGCATTCCAGCCAGAGGAGACAAGACCACAAGCATTTTAGAAAGTAGGAATATACAGTGTGGCAGAAGATGACAAATAATCTGGCTAAAAATGAAACGGAGAAGAGGAATAGGGAGGGCCAGGGAGTGTGGGGGGTGGGATTTTAACCAGCTGCTCAGGGACGGCGTCAGGGGAAGGCGAGGGAGGGAGCCAGTGGCTGTGCAGGGAGGAGTGTGCAGGCCAAGGGAGCAGCACGGGCAAAGGCCCTGGGGCGCGACTGGCCCTGCAGCTCGCAGAGCAGCTGAAAGGCCAGGGGGGCTGATGCAGGTGAACAGGGGAGGGGGCAGGAGGATGGCAAGAGAGGTGGCAGGCGGGCTGTGACGGGCCGGGAGGCCAGTGCGGCTGCAAGAGAGGACGAGCAAGGGTACAGGGCAGAGGAGGGCTCTGCTCTGACTCCTGCTTTGAGAAGGCCCTTCTGGCCAGCAGGCAGGGGCTTTGGTAGAAGCAAGAGACCAGACGGGAAGCTGGTGTCGTCCGGAGAGTCAGTGGCTGTACCAGAGAGGGAGAACGGGCTCGCCAGCCGGCCTGGGCATGTTTGAAGGTAGACCGGCAGGATTTCCTGGTGGATGGAGGGAGAGAGGAGTCGAGGGTGACTGAGGTTTGGGGCCTCCTCACTCCACGTTCACCTGACCAGTGAGTCTCGGCTCTTCCTCGCCCAATCTCCCAAATCCACTCACTTCCCTCCAGCCCCAGCCACTGCCTTGAGCCTCTGCCGTCCCCTGGACCCTGCCAAAGCCCCCTCCTGGCCCGTCCGCCTGCCCCAGCACCCCTGATGGGCACCTCCCACCTGTCAGCATTCACGGCTGGGCACCCTGAGCCAAGCACACCCCACCTCACGCACTGCCCGCTGCCTGAGAGTGACCGCCCCACGAGGAGATTGGGGTGCAGGTACCAACAGACGGGGCAGTGATGCTGGGTCACCAAAAACACTGCAGTGTCTGCCACCCAGATAAACCCCGCCACCGGGGCCAGCGCCACAATGAACAAGGGAGGGGATGGCAGCTCCATAGCCAGCAGGGAAAGCTTCCCAGGGCGGAGGCCAGGCCTGTGAAACACAGACCTCAGTGATTTCAAATGTGGGCTCTGGCATCTCAAAGACGTGGGTCTGAGTCCTGGCTCTGCCCCTTACACCCCCGCGCTACGCAGCCAAGCAGTTCGGGCGTCACGGCGACGACTCCGAGGTGGCCCCGGGCTTGCTGTGGCCGTCGTGGGAGCGGCTGTGCAAGCTGGAGGCCGAGGAGCACGAGTGGTACCCGAGCTGGCGGCCATGCAGGAATCGCTGCTGGCCGAGGACCAGAAGCGTCAGGACAGGGAGCAGCGCATCACAGAGAGCATGGCCAAGATGCCACAGATGATTGTGGGTGACCTTGAGCAAGTCCCTTCACCTCTCTGAGCCTCCCTTTGCCTCTTCTGCAAACTGGGACCAATAATCTCCGGGCCTCAAGATTTCTGCAAGACCAGGGCGTTCCATTAGGGTGTTGGCTTATGTTTACCCAGGACAAGTGGATGTTGGCATATGTTATTCTAAGACAATGTCTCCTATGGCCTGATGGTCCCCCATAAAAGGAACAGACACAAGCTTTGGAGCCAGACAGACTGGATTCCCTTCAGCTCAGCCGATTACTGGCTAGGTGACCTTGGACGAGCCCCTACCTCTCTGAGCCTCCATCCCTGCGAAATGGAGCCCACCTCTCCCAACAGAAGCAGCTGTCCATCCGTGCACCCAGCACACAGTAGGTACGCAGCCAAGGTGCTAGGGCGTTTGGACTTCACCCTGGAGGCAGCTGGACTCCTTGCTCCAATGCCTCCCTTCCTGGCCCAGGGCAGCTGCAGGCCTGATGGGTGTTTTTATCTCCAAGCCGCAGTGGGCTAGCGGAGCTCGGCAGAGTCCCTGGGCACATGGACAAAGAGCCGTTGTTCCCGCAGATCTAAAATTGCCTCCCTCTGATTGCCGCTATACAAACCCAGGCGGCTGCTCGCTTCCCCCATCCAGTTGGGTCTATTTCAAGAACACGCTGATTAGCGCTGATTGCGACTTGATTGTGGCAGGCGCTTTGCCCAGCCCCCTCCCCAGGCTCTGCAGGGCGCACGCGTTCCTGCTCCCCCACCACAACCCCTGCTGCCACCCAGGGGCCACCAGACCAGGTGACCAGGCAAGTGGCGCAGCACACCTGGGTTGAAGTCCTCATTCTGCCTCTACCTCCTTGTGGGACTTGGGGCAAGTGATCTCCCCTCTCCTAGGCCTCTGCCTCCTCCTCTGCAAAATCCTGCTGAGCTCAGGACTGTGCAGAACAAAACAGTACCCAGGGAAATGTGGCTTTAATGGTGGGCTGTCAGACACTGTGATGGGTCAGTGGCCTGGGGAAGTGGCTCTTCAAAACACCCATCACCCACACACTTGCACACGGATGCATGCACGCCACACACGCACAAACTCACAGAGACCACTCACGCCTCTGGTGTGCTTGAGTCTGCCCTTGCAGGTGGGGCTGCGCCCTGGCAATGAAAGCTTCCCTGAGCCGAGCATGGCACTCTCGCCGGGGCGCCTCAGCATCTGAAAACGGCACAGCCATCTTTTCAGGAACGCGTTGTGTGCCCATTTTGCAGGTGAGGGCCCTGAGACTAACAGAGGTGACGTCACTTGCCTTGTACCTCCCAAGGAGGGAATGGGGACATCAGCATTTGACCCACGGTCAGTGTGAGCCGGAAGCTCGCGGTTCTCTCAGCATCCCACACCCTGCTCAGGTCTGCCCCAGACTGAGGAGCAGCCGCAAGGGGAGCAGTTTGTCGCACGTCTCAAGCTGGTTATTTTTACTGTGCTTGTCTTGTATGATTCTGGGAACATCCTTTTCCCTCTCAGGGCCCTGCTTCTTCCTCTGTAAAATGGGGGTCAACTCAATGTCTCGCAGATGCCAGGCCATTGCCCCAGTGGATGGACTGATTCTTGGAATAACCTGGAAGCACATTTTTAAAATGCAGATTATGGGCCGGGCACGGTGGCTCACCCCTATAATCCCAGCACCTTGGGAGGCCAAGGCAAGAGGATCGTTTGAGGCCAGGAGTTCACAACCAGCCTGGGCAACATAGCAAGACCCTGTCTCTACAAAAAATTTAAAAAATTAGTTGGGTGTGGTGGCACACACCCATAGTCCCAGCTACTTGGAAGGCTGAGACGGGAGGATCCCTTGAGTTCAGGAGTTCAAGGCTGAAATGAGCTGTGATTGCACCACTCTACTCCAGCCTGGGTGACAGAACAAGGCTGTGTCTCTAAAAAGAATATAATAATAATGTGGATTCTGGACTGCATCCTCAGCCATCTGGAATCAATAGGCCTGAGATGGGCCCAGGAACCAGCATTTGAAGGCACTCCCCAGGTGACAGTGAGCACCAGAGGGTCAGTGGTTCTCTTTGGGGAAAGCCCCCCACTCCAACTTGCCATCTTTTCCCCCAAGCCAGAAGCCCAGACACCACTCAGTGCTTCCCCAGACTCCCTTAACCCCCAAATGCAACCATCTGCAAGACTTCTCTGTTCACTCTCACATGGGCCTCTCTGCATCCCCTCTGGCATCCTCTGGCCCCCAGGCTTCCCATCACCCCATTCCTGGGCCACTGCAGAAACCTCCTCTATGGACTCCTTGCTGTCACTCTGACCCCCCTTTGATTTTCTATACAACAGATAGGAAGGATCTTGACATGCAAATCTCAACACCAGCCTCCCTCCCCCTTAAACTGTTGATGGCTCCCCATTGCTCCAAGGATAAAGATTAAGCCTTGCCGTATGGTCTATAAGGCTTTGCGGGGACCAGCCCCTGTCCCCTGTGCAGTCTCATTTTACACCACCAACTCCCTCCTTGCAGACCCCTAGTATTCTCTCAGATTTCAAATTTCAACCCACTGTGTACCTGTCCACCAGAGGACCTTTGCACTGCTGCCCCTTCTTCCCGGATAGAGCACCTTCTCTCCCTGCTTCTAGTAAACTCCTACCAATTCATTCGAGAGAGCTCAAACCACACTTCCTGGAACTAACCTGGAGGAACTGGGCTGCTCTAGTGGTAGTGAGCTCCCTGTGTAGAGAGGAATGCCAGAAGATCCTGTGTATCCACCTGGAAGGAAGTCATAAACGGGGTGTCTGCTTTAGGTCTGAGCCCTAGATCTTTCTCCCCACCTAGGAGAGCCTGTGGTCCTCTAGTCTAGGACAAGGAAGCTCTGTCCTCCTGGGCCACGGGGACCAGGGGCCAATGGAGACCTGGCCTTGGTCCCCAGAATCCTAGGCCACAGCGGGCTCCAGAGCTCCGGCTCAGAAACTGGAATTCTCATTCCACTGTCGGCTCGGCCCCTGGTCCTGGGCAGAACTGGGAAGCAGAATGATCTGCCCTCCTCCGGCTGTGGGTTGGCTGGGCCCTGCCACCACCAGGCTTCGGAGGAGTGTTCAGATCAACCCCCCACCTCCGCTGCTCTGAGGGCCCTTCCTGCATCTCCCATCCTTCCCGCCTCCCTCTCTCCCAGCCTCTTCCCCCTTCAAAATCTCCGCTCCTTCCTCCCTCTCCCTCCTCCCCTCCCACAGCCTCTCCCTCCTCCCATCTTTGTGCACCCCTCCCTGTGTGCTCCTCAGCCAGTTTAGACTGAAAGTCTCTCTCTCCCCCACCATCCCCCCGCAGCCCTTCGCTGTTCTCCCCAAATTCCAAAGCCTCCGGCATCACTGTTTGGGGATGGGTCTCCAATGTCACCATCCTGAGGAAGAGGAAGAGGACAGAGAAAAGCCCGCGCAGTCCTGCCGTGGCGTCCTGCAGCAGAGAGAGCAGCCTGGCGGGCAGGGAGGAGGCTGCAGAACAAAGCGGGCACCCAGGGAAGCTGTGTCAGGGGAGGTGGCAGAGCACAGGCTCTGGAGACACGCAGACCTGGGTTCAAATCCTGCCTCTGCCACTTCCTGGCTGTGTGACCCTGAGCAAGTCACCTGCCCTCTCAGGGCCTCTGTCTCCCCATCTGTAAAATGGGGATAAAGCTAGTTCTTGCCTCCTAGGGTTGTTGTGAAAATTCAAGGAGTTCACGTACGCAAAGCACTTAGCACCAGGTGGGACACACAATGGGTGCTCGGTAACTCTCATGGGTAGCCGGGGACTGGCCTTGGTCCCATGCTTCACATCCGGGATGTGAGGTGGACATCTGAGCCACTCTGCATTTCTAAGTGAGCCTCCAACTGAAGATGGGGACTCCTGAGGCCTTCACACCTGTCATCTTTGTGACCCTCCCTACCAGGGCTGGGATGCGTCCCGCCGCAGTGTGCACGAAGCTGCTGATGCTCGGGAGGGTGAGCCCGCACACCCCAGATCTCCGGGCACGCTCAGCAAGGCCCGCGCAGGACCCCGCAGCTGTGCAGCCTCGGAACCTGCCTCCCTCCCTTACCTGGCCTGGAAACCCTCACAGGCTTGGCATAAGGGCTCAAGGCCCGTGTGCGGGTGTGGGATGTGGGAGAGGGGTGGCATGTCTGCCCACAGCCCAGGACCCTGTAGACCCCACCCCCCACCCCCTGTTGCTAGGCAGCAGCTGCTCGTGGCTGAGGGCAACAGCACAGGTGGAGCAGGTGGAGGCCGAAGCAGCTGGCTCCCTCTTTCACAGAGGCCTGGCAGCTGCTCCCAGGTCAAGCACAAGGAGCTTCCAAGGTGAGCAGGGACTTGCCCAAGGTCACTAGAGATGTGGGTTGACACACCCTAGCACCAAATGTCAGAACTGGCAGGACCCTTAGAAAGTCAGCTACCAGAGCACACATGCTACCACCCTCAATTCCTGAGCCCGACAGATATCACTAAGCAATGGCCGTTCTCCTTCCCCCGAGCCCAGCCCTGGCCCCAGCATTCTCCGCACAGTAGTTGGCAGCCCCAGCAACGGATCGGCGCTGGCGTGCAACACAGTCTGCTTACTGTTTCTCGTCTGCTCCCACCCTCTCATTTTGCAGATGGGAAACTTGAGGCCCAGAGAGAAGATGTGGTGCAGTGAAGTGCCTGTGGGGCCTGGCAGCCAGGCAACCGCAGGTCTTAGCTCCCGCTGCCCTGCCGTGTGGCCTTGGGCAAGCGCTGCCATCTCTCTGGACCTCAGGCTCTGCATGTGTAGAGTGGGTCTGCAGAGAGCAAGACCTCCCCGGGAAAATTAAATAGGGGAGCGTGTGCAAGCGCTCCCTGGGTGCCAGGCACAGAGTGGCACTTGAGGGACTTTTGATGCCTTCCTTCTTTCCTGCCTTTCTCCTCAGGGCTTGGTGGCAGGCAGGCTCAGACCCAGTCGTCCCTTCCCCCAGATCACACGCCCTCAGTTTGGACTTTGCTGGCCACTGCATTCCTGGGGCAGGTGTCTGCCCAACCTGGGGTTTACCTGTGAAGGGCTGAGGGAGAGGTTAGAACTGGAGCTCCTGGCCCTTGGAGCAGCAGGAGGAGGGCTGGGACAGGAATCGGGCTGGAGTGGTGGCCTGGCAGCCAACTGCGTGAGTGTCTCACCGCTGTGTGGAGGCTTGGGGCCGGCAGCCTTTTCTCCCCCTCAACTCCTCTTCCTCTCCACTCCCCTGGCTCTGAACCACCCCCCACCCTGTTCTGCTGGTGTCATGGATCCTAGGGGGTGGCTCAACGAGGCTCCCCTCCACACACACACACACACCCCTTAAGTGATCTCGTTCACCGCCACAACACAGGGCCCTGCCCTGGACCTGCCTGTCCCAGCTCCTCCAACCCTGTGCAGGGCACACTGGGCACCAGCACCTGTCTGCCTTTATCTGCCCGGGCCCTGCCCGCTCCCTTCCCCAGCTGCCTCAGCATGGGAGGTCCTAGCCCCCACGCGGGGCGCACCCAGTCTCCCCGGCAGACAGGGCTCCCTAAAGGCGCGTCTTCACCTAGATGACTTTGTTCACCCAGAGCACACAGTAGGTGCTCTTAGTAAGTGCACGTGGCTGGGGCTCAGTGAGCATTGCCGCGCGAATGCGTGAATGAATGCATGAGGATGAGTGAATGAGTGAGCCCTGCTCCATGCATCCTTGCTCCCCAGAGCAGGACCGTGTGGTAGCTCCTGCCCTGAAGTGCACCCCAGGCAGGCCCCTCGCCGACTCTACCACCTTGGGCAGCCCCTCCCCGCATCAGTTTCCTCATCTGTCAAGTGAGAAGTTGGAAGCCCCTCTCGGGCTCTGCCATGCAGAGTGTCTGGGGATGTGCTTTATAAACCCCTGCCTCTGCCGGATGCAGCCGGATTAGAAGCAGCTGACGCGGGTGAGGGGCGGGGGAGTCTCCCCTGCCCAGTGGGTCTGCACTTAGGGCCATCCTTTGCTGGGGACAGGCCCTCTGCCTGGGTCGAGGACATGCTGTGGCGGGCGGTGTCTGCCTGGGGGCTGGGAGGTGAGTGCTGAGGGGCTGTTCAGAGGAGAGCGTCCTCTACAGATCTCAACAGGAAGGCAAGATTTGCAATGAGAAGGTCCCAGGGAAATGTGCATGTGTGGGCACATACGTGAACACAGACATGCACACACATACAACACTGCACACATACACATGCACATGCAGACGTATAGACACATCACACGCATGTGCGTGCACGTACACACACACACACACACACACACACAGATTTTCCCTGCAGAGCTGTTCAGTTTTTTTCTGCCCCGAAATGTTTCCATTGTCTCTTGATCTTCTTGTCTCATATATGATCATTCCCACTCCAGCCAAGGAACACAGGTGGTTCCTATGGTCTCCAGGCGGGACAGGGGACAGTGTAGGGCCTGTGGACGCTGGCAGCTGGGGGAGGGTAGCAGGTGCCAGCTGTTAGCTCCATGCAGCCCTGGTCCTGGCAGGCTTATCTGCAGGCTTATCTGATATGCAAGGAGGGGCAGCAGGCCTCACTGGCGAGCAAGGGTCTCCCCACCCCAGCCTCCAGCAGGCCCCTCTGCCCAGCCACTCTGGCTGCATGAGTTTTCGCTGTTCTTGTCTGCAGGAAGGACTTCATCACAGCCATTGTGCGCTTTGATGGATTTGGGGACTCTTGCCAGAACCACTGTTTGCCAGATTTCTCCATATTTTGTTAAAGTCATCTTTTCACTGTGATATATCAGTCCCTTTTTGTCTTCCATTGTCAAAGGATCTGGAAGTGGCAGTGAGCCCGGGGCAGGAGTGAAGCAGTGAGAAGCACAGAGCTCACTCACTGAAACCCTGCTGAATACCGATCCTGAGCCAGCCACCCTGCCAGATGCGTGCATGTTTCCTGCCTCATGGAATCCACGTACTGACAAGCGAGAGAAGAAAGAAACCCACCAGTAAATACATCAAATGACCATGACGTGTGCTCTGAAGGGGCCCAGGGCGTGGGAACCCTAAGGCTCCTGACAGGGTGCTGGCAGAGGCCGCCCTGAGGCAGACACTCGGGGGAAGGAGCCAGCCAGGCAGCATGCTAGGAGAAAGGAATAGCAAATGCAAATCGCTGGGCCGGACACACTGGTGTGCCTGAAGCCAGAAGGGAGGCTGGGTGCTGGCGGGGTGACTGAGGGGAGAGGTGACAGAGCTCAGACCTGGCAGAGAACACAGAATCAAGGATGAGTCCATCTCTGCCTTGGGCAACCAGGACCATTCCCACGATTTGCTCAGGGCCTGTGATGTGCCAGACCCAGTCACCTCACCAGGCAGCTCCTGTTCCTAGGAAGCCTGGCACGGGGCCCACGACCTCACCTCCCAGCCCCACCTCTGGCCTGAGTTCTCTGGCCAGACGGGGCCTCCCTCCTGTGTTCAAAGCAGCAGCTGCAAAAACACCTCCTCCTGCTGCCTCGGCCTGACCACGGTCCCCAGCACGGGGTGGTGGCTCTCATCTGAGGCTCGGACCTGCTGAGATGGAGCCTGCAGTGCCTGCAAGAGGTCTGGCGCCCGGACTAAATCCCTCGGCTGCCAGGGACATCTGCCACTTTGTTTCCTGGTAGCCCAATCCTGGGAATGCAACCCAGGCAAGGACAGATGACGGACACTTGGTCCTAGTTACTAGGACGCCCACCCTGAATTTACCTTCTACATTCAATTGGTTTCCTGCACAAAATGGAGCTCCCAGTCCCACCAGAAACTCTTGAAACATCCGGGCTTCCAGGGCCATCGTGCCTTGCCAGTTCAGGCTCTGCCAGGGGATCCTGTGGCTTAGCAACGTCCTCGTGCCCAGGAACCATTGCTCTGCCTGAGCCAGCCTCATAAGTTGCGGGGAAGAGCCGGGCCCAGGCTGAAATCCCAGCAGACCCCGTGTGTGACCCTGGGCAGGCCACTGAACCTCTCTGAGCCTCCCTCTCTTCATCTTTAGGGAAACTGAGTGTAGCTCTGGTCCCTCCACCCACCGCGAGGAGTCTCCACAAGGTGTGCCGAGTCCCCGGCCATGGGGAGTGCTTAACCAACGGCAGGTGCCCTCACAGCTGTCTTTGAGGTGTACGCTTCACATGCGCCGGCTCGGAATGGCTCCCAGACAATTCCGGGCTGGCGGAGATCACTGTCCTGCTCCGACGGGCATGCTGGCATCTCTCAGGCAGTTCTCCGAGGCTGTGGCTGAGGGCGCCGGGCGGCGCTTCCCCCGCAGAGGCAACAGCAATACGGGAAGATCGCCCTGTGTCTGTCCCCTGCGGAGCCCCAGTCGATGGGCGGGGTTAGAGAGAAAGCAAGCAAGTGCTGGCTTCCCCCCCTGCTCCGCCTTTGGCCCTGTCTTCTACCCCTTGCCAGTGCAGGGAGAAGGAGGTGCAAGCAGCCCTGGCACAGACCCCGGGGCTGCAGGCAGGGCCTTCTGGTTTGTGCTGGTGTTCCAGAAGGGTTTGTCACCCACCTGTTCTGACTTTATTTGGAGTGGGGCTCATGGGGGATGGGGAAGCCATGTGGTAAGCCAGCCAGGTGTGGGTTCTAAGCCGGCTTCCTCACGTTCAAGCTGTGCGGTCTTGTGCAGTTGGCTGCATTTCTTCCGAGCCTATGTCCTCATCCACAATATGGGCTGTTGCAACGGTTAGATGAGACGGCATCTGTACAGATCCTTACTTGGGGCTCGCTCAAGGAACACCCCATCCGGGAACAGCAGCTTCGATGCTTGTTTTGGTGTGGCAGAGGCTAAGAAGCCAGGCTGGGGTGTTGGCCAGACATGGGCTGGAATCAAGGCTCTGCCCCACCTGGCTGTGTGATTTGGGACAAGCAAATCACCTCTCCGCTGCTGTTTCCTCAACTGTAAAATGGAGACGCTCCCCTCTCAGCCTCATTGTGAAGATCACACGTTTCTGTGTTTGTGACCGAGCCTCTGGGCCAGCGATAGTCGCAAATACTGATAACCAGGAGCCATGTGTGAGTCTAGCACACCTGCTTACAGAGCACTGGCTGCGTGTGGGGCACTGGGCTCCAGCGGGGAAGCAGACGCGTGGGTGCAGGCTCACCTACACAGGGTGCACGGCCCCGCAGTGTTCCCACCCCCCTTGCTCTGGAGCTCCACGTGGGGAACACCTGGTTTAGTCTAGCTGGAAGGGTGTAAGGGGCCCTGAGTCACCCAGCTGGGCAGGGAGGCCAGGGCCCTGGCACACCACGCCACTCCTGCCCACTTGATAAAGCTGAGGGGAGCAGGCCTTGAGCTCCTGGGAGCAGGGCATTCAGAAGCAACCAGTGGCCTTGTGGCTTGGTGAGCTTCCTGCTACCCATGACCCAGCAACCCTCCTGCCACGCTGCTGGCAGTCAAGCCGCGGCGGCCACTTGATCTGGGTGGCTGTTTCTCAAGGGCTCTTGTGCCCATATCACCAGGGTATAAGCATCTTCTCCCAGCAGCCACAGGAGGCTGGGCTCTGCTGGGACCTGAGCCTGGGTGGGCAGCAGAGGTAGGCTAGGCTGTGAGGGCCAAGAGAGCCCCACTGCCCCCACGAGTGTGGGGGACACACTCTTCCCAAAAGCCATCCCCAGGAAGTGACCCGCACTAGCTGCTGGCCATGTGCTGCCGAGGTAAGACTATCCCAGAACTCCTCCTGGGGGCAGGGGCAACTGGAATTTGGGGTGTCATAGCAGAGCCTCAGGCTCTGGAGCTAGGTTTGCACCCAGTCATCACCACTTACTCATCAAGTCTCAGTTTTCTCATCTATAAAATGGGACAAGAACAAGAGTTTAAATGAGTTCATAGACATAAGGTGACGAGAGCAGAGCGTGGCACAGAGCAAAGTCTTAGCCAGTGTCACATGATGCAGCTGTCCCCCATCCAAGGTTTCACTTTTAGTGGCTTCAGTTAGCCACAGTCAACCATGGTCTGAAAATATTACATACAATAAGAGAGAAAGAGATACATTTACATAACTTTTATTACAGTATATTGTTATGAATGTTCTTCCTGCTGTTGTTAATTCTATTACTGCTGTTAATCTCTTCCTGTGCCTAATTTATAAGTTAAACTTTATTCTGGGCATACACGTGTAGGAAGAACAGAACATATACGGGGTTCAGTACTCCCCTCGGTTTCAGGCATCCACTTGGAACCCCCCTGTGCGTAAGGGGACTGCCGCGGCACTGCTCAGAGTAGGCAATCCCACCACGGGCAGGGAGCTCGGGTGAGCTGAATCTCCAAGCAGTTACCTGAGGGAAGCAGGCTGATGGCAGGTATGTTTTGGTGCAGGATGCACCTGGCCCGTCTGGCCCCAGCCGCTGTCTGAGCATCTGAGGAGGCTCTTGCTCTGCACAGAGGGGTCTCACTCAAGGACATGCTGGAGTCTTTGCCTAAATGCAGGGGTGCCCACGAGGCTCACTGGGACCTCATGCACATGCAGCTCAGAAGTATAGGGTATAGGGAGTTAGCTCCCTCTCCCAGGCAACCCTCCACAAATGGGGGACCAGGGCTGATGGGCAATTCCGGGGGCCTTCTGTATCCCCCTCAGAAGTCCCTGGCAGATCCGAGTCCCTATTGCCACAGTGGCACCCTGGACCACACACCCTTGGATTGGCTTCTCTCCTCCCTGTCACACTCTCCCAGCTCCCAGGCCTCGCCTCCCACACACACTCCCCCAGGCAAGCCCTTGCCTGAAGTTCTGGCGTCAGGGGAGCCTGAGCCTGGCTCAGGAGCCTGGGTTCCAGCCCTGGCTCTGCCACACACGCAGTGTGACCCTGCTCAGTCCTGTGTCCCCTCTGGGTCTTGGTTCCTTCGTTTCCTCTACGAGTGCATTGGATCTTAGTGAGTGTGACCTGTGGCATGGATGACGCAGGCACTGGAGAAGGCTGGGTGCTTCCTGAGTGACCTTACCCTCCCTGCACGCCTTGGGGCCTCTCTTCCCCCAGTGTCAGTCCAAGGCCCTGCCTTGTCCTCTGTGGTCTCTTCCCACCATCTGGCCTCTGTCTCCCCCACAGCAGCATGTGACGGTGCAGGGGCCTGGGAGCAAGCATCTGTCTACATGCGGGTTCACGTGTGCCCGTGCCTGTGCTTGTGTGTTCAAGTCCGGAGCCTGCGTGGACACCGCCCGTGCCTGAGTGTGTGAGCCTGTATGCACACGTGTGTGCACGTTTTGCTCAACTTCCAGACTGTGGCTTGGCACAGCTTTGGAGCTCTCATACAATCCAGCCACAGCTATGGATAGGCAGAGGGGACTCCAGATGCCCTTAGCCTGAGCGGGAGGCCTGCAGATCACCCTTCCACTCTGCAGGCCTGGCTTCTCAATCCCAGGGGGAGGCAGAGAGGCTCTTAGGTGGTGGATTAAGTGGGAGGGAGGGAAGAAAGGAGCTCAATTACTGGCACCAAGTGTTTACAGATGCCATCTCCTCTTGTCCCACAACAACTGTGGGGTAGGGCATTAGCCCACTTTACAGATGGGGAAGTGGAGTGTGGGGTCAGGGGGCTCATATAGACTCTGAAGTTCAAATCCTGGATCCACCACTCATAAGCCTTGTACCCTCATCTGTAAAATGGGGCCAATGATTCCTTCTTCTCAGGATTCTACTTGGTATCAGAAAAAAACTGCATGCAATGTGCTCTTAGTCCAGTTCCTGGTGCAGAGAGAGTGGCTGTAAGTGAGGATTATGATTATAACTAAGATGACATGAGACGGGAGCCAGAGACTGGGGCCCAGACTCCCACTTTCCCCGCATTACTGTCGGTGGCCCTGGCCAGACCCTTGCCCTCGGCTCCCCAAGATGGATGCAGCATTCCTGGGGCCTTGTCCTCACCCTGCCCCATTGCACGTGCCACTCATAAGCAGAACACTGGGGGAGGCAGCTGTGGGCACTCGGGCCCCCTTCCAGCTTGTCAGAGACAAAAATAAACTGTGTAACTGTCAGAAGCATTATGGAACTGTCAAAGGTATATGAAATCCCTCCCATGAATTATTAATAAGTGACAGGTCTAACTATTCAGTGACAGTATAAAAAAGACAAAAATGTTTATCAAAAGATTTTTTTAAATTTAAAACAACAACAACAACAACAATGAAATGCTATGCACTGTGGGACTAGCTGGTAACAGCTTTCCAGAGCCCACGAGCCAAGGGTTGGGAGCAGCCATGAGCCCTGGGGCAGAGCGTTTCAGGACCATGGAGAGCGGGGAGCCCATCCACTTGGTGCCCGGCTTCACCCAGGCCCGTCTATGTGGGACCCAGAGGAGCGGTGAGAACTGCCCTGAAACTGCTCACCTCCTGTCCCACAGCTCCTCAGATTCAGACAGCAGCAGCCCAGCTGCCAGGACCTTCCCTCCAGCGGCTTCCTGCTCCAACGTTACCTCGCCTAAACCACGGTCAGAGCCGGTGACCCCGCCGGCTGCGGCCTTGCCTCCCTAGACTGCAGCTCACTGTGGAAATCGCTGAGCCTGTGCCCCTCACCTCCTATACCTCCACAGCAAGAGAGGCTGGGGGTGAAATGTGATGATAATTGTCTTTCTCCGAGCAATTCAAGGTAACTAATCAGCACCATAATGCTGGCAGCTGCAACTGCTAATGGAGTTAGAAACTGTCAAACTGAAGGTAATAATTGTCTCCTTAAAAAAAAAACTAGTTAATTAGCATAATCAGGGAATAAATGGGCCAATATTTCTAACCCAATGTTGGAGATGAGTATGAATTATGGTGCCTTCGGGGTCTCTGGTGGAGTTATCAACCCCGGCCAGGAGGTTGAGGTCACCAGTTCAGAGGACGGGGAGTAGAGGGGAGGAAACATGTGTATTTGGATGTTATTGTGTGAGTGCCCCTGAGATGTTATTTCATGTAAAATGTACCCCTGTTTTCAAGATAGCGATGTTCACCTTGGCAGTTCTCCAATCCATTCCTTTGATGTGTATTTACTGAGCACCTGCTGGGAAAGCAGTCAGGATTTGTTCTTGGCCAAAACAAAATTCTTTTTAAAATTAAACTTCACAAAGCTTATGCGCTCCAGCCCCTATTCCCCTTCCCTCGCCCAAAGAGGTGTGCTCTGTGGGCTGTCAAGGGAAGACAAGAGCGTGTTCTGAGTCATACACGTCTGGTGAGGATGCCTAGGGGGCCCTGGGAATTGAAAAAGCTTGTCTCTCAAAGTCATCTCTCAAATCATGGCAGACAAGGACTGCGTGATTTGCGCACCTTTCCGATGGGTGTGCTCAGGGCGCCTGGGAAGGGGCGTGAAATGATCATCAGGGAGTGGCCCTTACCTGGACTTTGTGTGTGCTGGGAGTTTAGCGGGACTCCACACACGCGCATTCAGTCCTCATAAGACAGCAAACTAGGTACCATTATCAGCCCTATTTCATAGAGGAAGAAACTGAGGCAGAAAATGGTTAAATAACTTGTTCAACATCACCCTGAGAGCGAGTTCTGGAGCCAGGATTGGAATGCAGGACTCCTCAATCCAGAGTTCATTTTCCTTAAGCCTCAACCTGCGCCAGGGGAGCTATGTCCCATGAAGCCAAACATCCAGAGCAAAGGGCCAGGGGCAGGGGAAAGGGATGTGAACGGAGCACTCAGCATGTGGAAGGCGCCGCGCTGAGTCCTGAGGACACCTGGGGGCCAGACCTAGGCCCTGTAACCCAGGCACTCGTAGGCTGAAGCCAGGAGTGGCCGAGACATCGCAGTGCCGGGCTCTTGTGCAGCCGCTTCATGTGCTCTGGGCTCTCTGCTTACCAGGTGGGCTCTCGGCAAGTGTCTGAGTGTGGGTTCCCTGGAAACTGCTCCTGAAACAAGAATGGAGGTACAAATAGTTTGGGAGGGAACTCCAGGAAATATGGGTAGTGAAGTTAGAAAATACGTTAGTTACCTATTGCGTAACAAATGGCTCCCACATTTAGTAGCTTGAAACAGGTAACACTCATTATCTAATAGTTTCTGCGAGTCTGGGATCTGGAAGTGGCTTAGCTAGGTGGTTCTGGTTCAGGGTCTCACATGAGATTCAGCTAAAAAGTCACGCAGGGCTGCAATCATTTGAAGGCTCAACTGAGGCTGGAGGATGCCTCCCAAGCTCCCTCATGTCACGGCTCCCAGACCGTGCCCTCACTGGCTGGTGGTTGGCGGCTTCAGTCCTCACCATGCGGACCTTCCCACAGGTGTGACGTGGAAGCAGGCTCTTCCCAGAGTGAGTGCAGAAAGAGAGAAATCAAGACCGAAGCTACAGGGTCTTTTATAACCTAATCTCAGAGTGACCGCATCGCTTCTGTCACACTCGATCAGCCACACAGAACAACCCTGCTGCAATGTGGGAGGGGCTTCAAGGGTGGACACGAGCAGGGGGGGCCTGTGCGGGCCACCTTAGAGGCTGGCTGTGGCAGAAAGTGACTCAGGGGCAGCCAACAGAGGGTGTGTCAGCAAGCCTGGTCCCCCTGTGGGCAGCTAGAGGTCAGCCCCACAGCAGGACCCTGGGAGATGGTGCAGAGCACGACCAACAGCCAGGTGCTGGGCGTTTCCGTGCAGTCCTCCTCCGTCACTGGTTGAAGGCTGCTTCCGGGGCATTAGCTCCAGCATCTTCAGCTGTGACTTCCCCTCCCTTACCTGAGATCCGATCTGTGAGTGAGGATGACGGCAGCACTACATGGCAGAGTGACTGTCAGGGCGCTGTCAGCGCGGTGGCGGGCCTGCGGTGGTCGTCCTGACGGGTGGCTGCGAGAACGAACTGAGATGGTGTCAGCACTGCCCTTGAGAGATCCCCATTTCCCACTCTCGTTCCTGTGCTCTTTCCAGCTCGGCCCGTCACTTCTAAACTCCAGACAATTCCATGCCAGGACTCAGTGCTTTGCTGCTCAGAGGAACCCAGAGACGGACTAGGGGTGGGAGCAGGTTATTTCAAAATTTCCTGTCAACCTCAGCATCCGTGGGACACCAGGGCCCAGGGAGCCCAGTGTGGTGTCACACCTTGGATCGCTCCCAGTGGCGTGGTCCTGGCCCAGTGCTGCCTCCCTGGGTTTGGTCTCCTCATTAGCAACACCTCGGCGGCAGGTGGGTGTCTAGAGGCCCCCGACACATCGGTAAGGTGATTTGTCTGAGGCTCCACAGCTAGAAAGGGGCAGAGCCAGGACTCAAAACCCAGCAAAACTGGGATAAGATGCCTTGCCTGTCTGTTCCTCAGTTTCCTCATCAGGAGCATGGGAACAAGGTGGGCTTCATGCATATGTGACTTAGTTTAATGCTCTTCTGTCGCTGTCTTGAAATTCTTAGTCATTTATAAACAAAGAGCTGGCACTTTCATTTTGCACCGGGCCCTGCAATTCACGTAGCCAGTCCTGCATGTGAATAGCAACAAACCTCCGTCAAGCAACCGTGTTCTGTTTCCTCTTCCAGTCTGCTTGTGATTCGTCTATATCCTGCTCTACGGCTTAGGAAGCTGACTCCCAGTGGCTACACCTACTGTCCTCGGAAGTGTACAGTTGGGGTCAGCCAACGAGGGCCCTGGCAGGGGGTGGGTGGGCAGGAGGAGAGTGCGTGCTCAAGTCCAAGGGCATGCTACCCACCCCCGATGGAGGTGTTTCCCCGGATCCCTCCCTGATGGGTCATGACAGGCTGGCCACACACCTACGGGCAACACAGCTCTGTCCTGTGGCCTCTCCTAAAGCTACGAGCATGGCCCTGTTCCAGCAGCATCTCCTTTCCTTGGCTCACTTAGGCCCATGGTTGCTGGCCTCGGACGCGTCATCACCCTTTCAGTAAACTCTTCCCAATTTCCCCAAGTGCGTGTGTCTTCTGTGTCCCTCCAGGACCCTGCCTGATACACTACTTCATGGAGTTTTGGGGAAAATTAAGTAAAATCCCACATGTAGCACTTGGCACAGTCCCTGGAGCACAGTAAGTACTGAGCAAAGGCTCACTGTTACAAACGGGTATCCAGCTCCAAAGGCCAAAAGCTCTGAACCAGTCTCCTGCATTGCCACTACTAACACACGCACCAGTAAAGACAGTTCATTTAGTGGAGTGCAGACAACCAGAGACAGCTGTCTCTAGGGAGTGACGCTTGGAACCTAAATTGTCGCTGAAGACCTCTTGTTT
This sequence comes from Lepilemur ruficaudatus, assembly GCA_963574885.1. Lineage (NCBI taxonomy): Eukaryota > Metazoa > Chordata > Mammalia > Primates > Lepilemuridae > Lepilemur > Lepilemur ruficaudatus. The sequence goes on from CAUYRT010047142.1 coordinate 50,636, forward strand.
CCAGCCCACAGACTCTCGGCTGCTCTCTGATTCTCACCTTGGGAATCAACCTCTCTGTGTCTTCCCTCCCCACTCTCTCCCTCTAAGGAGGTCCAGCCCCCCAGCTATGGCATTGGGTCTCTGCAGCCTTGATCCTTCTCTGGGAAATACAGAAGCCACGTAACAAGGCAGAAGCCAGGACTTGAGTTCTCTCTCTAGCCGACCTCACAAGCCCAGGGTGCAAAGGGCAGCGACTGCAGCCTAGCCCAGAACAGATGAGGATCCTCAAAGGGCAGACTCGGCCCCTTCACCAGCACCCAGCCTGAGAGGCTCCACTTTCAGTGGACTCCAAAATCCTGGAACTACTGCAGCCCTTGGGGTGGCCTTTTGTCCCAGAGCCACGCCTGTCTTGTTCCCTGCTGCATCCTTGCATCCTGGCACGTAAAAGTATGATGAAAAGAATGAATGAATGAGTCCACAGGCTAGTACAAGAGCCAGCAGAACTCTTCCTGTATTTTAGGCTCAATCTATTTCAAACAAAGTCCCCGTCCAAAGATGCCATGGAAGAACCCCACCCCCACCCCGCCCTGCCCCACCCCCAAACAAAGCATTTTCCTCCCAGCGGCCTTTTGATTCGGCCAATAAACACTCCTCTGGCCCATGACAGTTCTGGTTGGGGGAAGAAAACTCTCCACTACTTTCCTTCTCTTCCTCTCCACGCGGCCAGGTGGCATTTCACAGGAGCAGTCCGAGGGCAGCCTCGGGAAGCCAGAGAGAGGGCGGTGTGATGGGGAGGAAGGGCTGGCGGATGCTGCGCGGACACTCCCCCAGGCACCCACCTGTCTCAGGCTGGGATCACCGGAAAGAGGCCTTGAGACAGGCGAGCGGGAGCAGGCAATTTAGCAGAAAGCGCCGGCAGGGCGTGGGAGGGCGGGGAGGAGAAGGAAGTGGATAAACTTCCTTCCCCTCCCGCGCGGGCTCCCGGCGCGGTGGCTGGGGCGCAACGCCCCAACAAGGAGCGGGCCTCGGGGCCCCATGGAGGGGCAGGAGGCTGGGCATTCATCCTCCAGCCCGTCCGCGCCAGCCGAGGCCGCAGAGAAGCTCCAGCACGTCCGGTCTGCCCTGCTCCGCCATGCGCGAGCCCGTGGGCGGCCGGTGCAGGGCCCGTCGCAGCGCGCGGCCCACACCACGGCCGTGTGCAATGTGCAGCTGACCTGCAACCGCAGCACGGCGCCCCGCGGGGCGGCGCGACTCAGGACCTCCCTGGGTCTGCGCTGCTGACGTCTGTGCAGAGCTCTGTCCCTGACGGCCCACACAGCACTGTGAGGCCGTGAGAACTGCCACCTGCACTTCACAGATGAGGAGACTGAGGCATGGAGATTACGTAACTCTCCCAAGGTCTCACCACTCACTTATAAGTGGAAACATTAACGAAAATTCCTGCCCTGAAGTAACTTAAATTCTAGGGGAACAAAATTCATGTTTGGAACTGAACCAAACATCTCAGTAAAACGTGCCGGGTTGTAAAAGGGGGTACACGCACGGGAGGCAGAGGGCGGGGCTGGCACACGGGACAGGGCAGGTGCAGGATCGAGTAGGGTGATCACCCAGGATGGCAGCATCTAAGCCCAGACTCGGAGGAGGTGAGGGCAGGAGGGACCCATGTGGCTATGTGAGGGAGCAGGTTCCAGGTACAGGGAACAGCAGGTACCAAGCCCCGAGGCAGGAGGAGTCTGCCCCGAGTGTCAAGCCAGCGTGGATGAGAGCAGGGGCTGGCGTCTCAGGCTCAAGAAGCCGTGGGGTCATGCAGACGCTGCAGGTCACGGCAGGGACTTCGGTTTCCACTCTGAATGAAGTCACCGGCCTGACTCACATTTAACAGAATCCCTCTGGCCACCGGGTTGAGAAGAGAATAAAGTAATGTGTGAATGAATGAATGAGTGAGTGAAGGAATGAATCGATGCGTGCCCTTGTACCTTATCACAGATGGGCCCTGACTGCTTACTTAATGGAGAGGCAGGAGGCAAGACTTTAAGAAGAAGTGGGGGGACCCACCGCAGAGTCCGGAATTCGCTGCAGACAGCAGCTGGGCCGGCGGCGGGGAGCTGCGGTCTCTGCTGTGCCTGCAGCTGCCCCTGCACCCCCGCTCCCACCCGCGCTCCCACCCGCCAGCACAGCCCCAGGGAGTGGCTGTGATCACAGACATGAAAGCAAACCTCCCGGGAAGATGATCAGAAGCCTTGTGACAAGTGCTGTCTCTCAGAGTCCCGCTTTCAAGAGGCGCCAGGCCGTCCCAGGGAGCCCGTCTCATTCTCCAGCCCTGGGCCGCCAGGTCGGGCCAGAACACTCACGCCGGCAGAAGGAATAGCACACATTTACTGGAATGATAACACCCACAGAGGCACCCCTGCGATGACGGGGTGGGACACGCAGCTGTCTACAAAGCACACCTTAGGGGAGCTGGCAAAAATGTGGCAGATGCCTGAGTGCCCCAGGGGAGCATTTGCTCCTTTGACTCAAGCAGTGTTCTCTCTCTCTCTCTCTCTCTCTCTCTCTCTCTCTCTCTCTCTCTCTCTCTCTCTCTTTCTCCCTCTCTCTCTCTCTCTATCTCTATCTCTCTATACATATGCAAGAAAATATGTTATTTTCATGCAGCTGGGTAGATATCTCACACAGCTTGTCTTTTATACTTAACTGTTCATATTGCACATTCTGTCTTATCAGCACATAAAAGCCCCACCAGTTTCTTTTTAACAGCATCACAGGTTACATGCACCACAATTTATTTAATCACCTCATCTCAATGAATACCCAGCACGGTAATAACACAAGAATAGAAACAACCTAAGTGTTTTGTGTATTAGCTAGTTCAACCTTCACAATTCACTCACGGAGATGTTGACTTTATTTTATAGATGGGGTAGCAGAGTCTTGAGGAAGGTCG